>JAVQJL010028352.1:0-77365 GCA_036024295.1 Nannoperca obscura
CCCCCCCCCCCCCCCCCCCCCCCCCCCCCCCCCCCCCCCCCCCCCCACCTGGTCTATCTGTCCATCTCGGGATCATGGACACACCAAGTAGGTCTAATTTCTGAGACGTTCAGTTGGGATATGTCTCAATTGGGACTGAGATCATAGGCTGTGATTGTCTATTGGTTTAGATTGGGTTGCTCAGTGCAATTCTGGGAACTTTTATTGCAATCCACAGATTGTAATGATGGAGAGCCCTCGATGTGGCAGCACTGATTACATCAGCCAGTCTCTGTGTCTACCTTTCATCTCAGGTAGCCTATTTATTCGTTCTGTGCGAGCCACAAATGGCTACAGTTTCTATACGTCGTTGTTCACATAGGGACGGACTCTCCATTACAGACGGTAACAGTTTGACACTTTCATTCCACTCGTTCATTTCTTTATTGATCTCAGTGCATAATTAGAAGGCAGAATTGGCGTTAAAACATTATACAGCTGTTTACATTATGAGTTAAAATACATTTGTCATTTCCCATTGGATGCTGCAGAGCTTTGTAATTAGATATGCACCAAGTAGGCCCACACACCAGTGCAGCAGACTCCTCCTCACCCGTTACTAAACGATGTTGCAAAGTTACCAGTGGTGGAGGAAGTATTCAGATCCTTCACTTGACTAAAAGTAGAAATACTGTAATATAGAAATACAACAAGTAAAAGTTCTGCATTGAAAATATCTCTTACGTGCATAAGTGTTATTAAAGTATCAAAAGTAAAATTGCTCTTAATTTAGAAGAAAAGACCCCTGTGAATGTTCTATTATTGGCTAGATTATAAAATTGGATTATTATTACTGATGCATTCATGTGAGAGTAACATTGTACTGTTGTAGTTGGGGGATGTTACACTATGTAATAATTAGTATTTTATAAGAGTGCATCATATTTTATTAAAACAGCATACAATGTAGATTATTAATCTGTAAAGTAACTTTAGCTGTCAAATGCATGCAGTGGAGTTAAAAGTAATATTTTCCTCTGGAATGGAGAATAAAGTAGTATGACAGCACTTAAGCACAGCAGTCAAAGCCACATTGCACGGTAGTCTTATGTTATTCTGTTGGTGTTTATGTAAACTATGTACATAATAAGCACATTTTTTCTTTCTTTTAATTTCTTGTTTCTATTTACTTTTTACACCAGTGTTTTAGATAAAACGACAGACTCCTACTGAAACACTATTTTCAGTAAAATGTACATAAAGTCTCAAAAGTACTCATAATACAGAATGTGGTACATTAATTTAGCCATATATATATATATATATATATATATATATATAAAATTATTTATTATGTTATTTGATTATTATTACTGATACATTGACATTGATGCAACATTTTCATGTTGTAGTTGGTCTAATTTATAACAGTGCAGCATATTACATAAACTCATCTGTTTCGGATTTAAAATCCTCTTCTGCCAGTAGCTATAGTTGTTAAATAAATATATTGGAATAAAAGTATAAAGTAACATATAATGGTATTCAATCCTCAAGTAAACAAGTACCTCAAAACTGGATGGGAATACAGTTCCTGAGTAAATGTACTTTCTTTCCACCACTGCAGCTGACAATAAATCACACTCATCTGTCTGCAGGTTGCGATCACTATCAGCATGTGATTTCCAGCATGTTCTTATGAGAACCATCTCTGTGACATATGGAGATGCTTCCTCCCACAGCCACACCTGACTGATCCTCTCCTCTCTCTGCACAGATGATATCACACAGCTAACTGCGACAAGATTCCCAAATGGCTCTCCTTTACAGTGAAACATGTCAGCTGACCATGTCGCCCGGCTAAACCCAAATATTGTGCATTGTTGGTAAAGAGGTCAGGCAACTTGTGAGTCGGGTATTTCAGGCTGTGTTTTCTAATTAAGTATTCATGAAGCAGCAGTGGGAGCAAAGTATAGATTTACACGACACTGGTGTTTACGACGGCACCCCCTCCCCTCCCCTCCCCATGTGTAATGCTCTCGGCTTTCCCCCGGCAGACAGGCCATCATTCCTAGTGTACTTCCAGCAATGATATCAAAAAGGTTTTTTGGTCAAGCCAAAGAAAGGTCACTCTAATAATACCCAAGGTCAGTGGTGGGAGCCAGCGAGTCTCCCAGTCATTATTCATTTGTTCACAGAGTTAATGACAGTTGCAGGGGGACGAGAACTTGGAGCCAGTAGCCATGTGATGTCACCAACACATGCCAAGGGATTAGGAGGGCAGGCAGGGGACAAGAAGTGTGGATTATACAGGGGGGGGGGGGAAACAACAACCTTTACTGCTCCATCACCCAACTGTTCATGTTTACTGCTGGAGTTATGACAAATGCATGGAGATGTCACTGAATTGTGAGCAGTGGCTGACAGTGAAGGGGACAACATTGCCAAATAAAAGGAAAAAATAAATAACTGAATCATTTATTTATTTATTCATGTCCAAACGTTAATGCTCGGTTTAATATTTAACATGTTTAACGCCCTCAGTTTGATGAGAGAACACGTTTTTAACCAAACAGCATCATTCATTTACAGTCATGTAGTAAATGACTATAACGCTGTGGACATTTTCATGGTGGGAGGTGATCCAGCAATTTCACTTTCTCTCATTTTACCTCCATTTTAACAAAAAGCAGTATTTGCTAGCCACCACAGTATATATGATGCAGCAGTTAAGCGCAGTAACAACACTGGTGAAAAACTGGAGCCCATGGCTTTCACACAGAGAGATTGAACAATGAACACACCTTATTCAGTCATTGGGCAGGCAGCACACAGTGAACAATGAACCCCTCCCTCCTGTCTAGCACCATGTCTGATAATGACCACATCCACCACCGCTGATAGCGCTCTTCTTTTATGACCTACATGAGCACAAATACGGCTCAGATAAAACATTTCAGGAGGTGTGTTGAGAATATGATCAGCTGTGCATGTGCAGCAGCAAAAACTGTATTTTTCATGTTATCATTTTGTAATGTTAAATGAAAAAAAGCCACATGTTGCATATGTACCTGCTGGTCACTTGATCCATGAAGCGAAACGATGTGGTTTTGCTTTCTGCACCAGAAAATGCTCCATATGTTGTTTTGTCTAAACAACATTTAGTCAGAGTCTTTGTTCCGAAGCAACTGTTAAAGGAGTGGACTCCTTTGGAGTTGCCCTCTTGTTCTTTCAGTTGCATCTGCTGAATAATTAGAAAGAAAATAACATGCATTTTGACAAATTATTCTGCAGGAATCTACCATTTTGCCCTTTGTCTCAGCACCTAACATATAGATACAGTAGATTCCCCCGTATGAGCGTTAGGTCAGAGTATAAATACGAACTGCATTTTGCATTACTTTCAGATGAGTGAAGCTGTCAGACCAACAATATGAGCTTTCAGTCCTACTTTCTGCCACTTATCCCCCATTCTAGGACCAAGGGGTCATGTGAAAATTGAAAGTGACAGTCAAACCGGCATGTTGAACAGGCTGATTGGACTAAGCTGTCATGGCCCAGATCAGAGCTCTTTAACACCAGGCCTATCAGAGGTCTTTCTTTTGAAGCAACTGGATCCCTAAACAGGGCTAGCATACACGAAAAATAAAATCTTGGAAAGGATTTGGAAAAGAAAATATATTAAAAAAGGTTTTGGAAACATAGAGCCTAGAAAGCCACACAAATACTAGATTATATACAGCATCGATGCAATGAATGAATATACAAACAAATGTAACCAGAAAGAGAAAGTTTTAGTGTTAAGTTGTCTGAAAAAAACTTGAGGAATATTATTAACAGCAAAAAACAAAAGTTCACTAAAGGGCTTTTCTCTCAGACAGGATTCAGCTCTCATTTCCAGTTTCAGATGAATGAAGTCCACTGGTTTTCCTTTGTGGTTGGTTGAATGAAAATGTTTGTATCACCTGTTTTGCGGATGATTTAATGAGCATATGACGCTGTCACATGAAAGAATTTTCACTTCATCGAAAGCATTCCCTGTCAATTTATATTTTGTTTCATATGCAGCATTGCATGAAGCTCCGTCAAAAGCAATCAGCTTGCCGTCATCCATTCAGATGATAATAAATCACGTCATTATCACTTTTACTTGGGTCCATCTTTGAAACAGAGAGAGAATGAAATATTTTTGTCAGGTGGAAGAATAACTTATGATCCTTTTATGTCCTGCTGAGAACCCTTGAAAATAATAATACACCACAGCAGAAGCACATGAACAACTGAAAGGCACCAAGTGTTATAAATCTGATGGGATTTGCATATTTTGCCTCTCGACCAAGAAGCAAGCAAAAGAAATCACATGGCATATGAAAAAAAGAAGCAGTTACAAAACACACTCAGAAGTAAGGGTTCACATTAAGAAGGATATGTTTCTCCAGAACTCATTTGTGATTGAAAACGTGAGGATTTCAAGGTAAAAGCTTCTTGAAGATTTTTTATTCTTGTATCTGAAAGACTCAAAGTCAAACAGATTATTAATCAAATAATCAGTCATAATGTGCTTATTTGACCTTAGTTCCTTTCCTGTTTGAGTACAACAGTTTCTCTTAAGTTCACTTCTCTCTTGTTTCAACAGCATTACTCTATTACATCATAAAAAATGCTTCAAGAGCCTCTAAATACAATGAAACCATGGCTGTCAATAATGTTAGTCCTTGGTTTGTCACACAACTTTGAATCAAAGTGTCAAATCTTGTCTCTCCTGCTGTAGGAGTTTTAAGAGTAGGTTAAGGATTGGATTGTTAGTGTTTGAAGAAAAAAAGTCACATTTTGTCAATCTAAATTAGTCAGTGTATTGATGTTAATCATGCTGTTAGCAAGTATATTAGTGTTGCTATTATAGAAGAGGAAGCCAGAAAACCTTTAAAGACTGACCAGAATAATATTAGTTTAGGATTTTTTAGAGTTTATCCCAAAAACAAATGACAAAGCTTATGTGTAAAAAGAAAAGCTTCCTCCTTATTTAATTTAATGTCTATTAAATTAAATCTCCTCCCCAACTTCAGAGGAGATCTTCACACTGTTGGATTTTGTCCTGAGTTGTGATTGGCTGAAAGACCTCGATTTAAGTACAACAGCTGCCTACCTGGGGCTTTTTCTTTGCAGAAGACTCTGATCTGTGTCATCATACATGTTGTGTGTGTGTGTGTGTGTGTGTGTGTGTGTGTGTGAGAGAGACAGAGGTGTACCGGGGTTACATGAAAAGATACATTTCTCTTGTTAAAATCAGTAGCCTTTTCAAATATGTTTTAAAAAATGTATGTAATTTGCTTCACGCAACTCACAAACTTCATCTAAATGTATTCTTAAACTGAATAATGGATATTAGATTTTCTTGGTTTCACAGTTGAAATTCTTCGTTATTATCAGGTTGTTCCTCAACTACTTCCTTCAGACACCATAAGCCAACAGATTTTCCCAGTTTCCTGGGGGTGGCTGTGGTGCAGGAGGTAGGGCAGGTCGTCCATCAGTTGTAGGGTTGGTGCTTCGATTCCTGGCCCCTCCTGTCCATGTGTCAAAGTATTCAGAAGTGTTGTACTTTGAAAAGGGGGTTCATTGTTTTAACTATAAAGCTTCTCTAACAGCAACAAACTGAATCATGAAACACTTCACAGTTGTTTTCCTTCACTCTTCTGTCGATACACACACGCACATTAAATTATAGGAGAGTGTAGAGCAGGTTTTGTACATTGAATTTCCTCACCCGCACAGAGACATTAGAGACACTGTTGCTTTAATTGTGTGATACATGTTTTAATGTAAGAACAAGAACGTGGGCTCTCCTCCTTCCTCTAAAAGATTAGGTAAAAGGCTCATCTCCTGCCTTCCAAAAAGCACTCGTCCCATGTCCATCCCAACATCAGAATTCTCCAACCCATGTTCTCTTTTTTTTCCCCTGCTTCCACTGATCTGAGCTTGAAATGCGAAGACAGCAAAGCACTAAGCCTTCAAACGTGTGATTTTTTCAAAAGATCTCTAGAAGCAATCTCTGCCTGACTGACCCCTGACAGCTGCAGATCTCTTTATTTCTCTCTCTGCTGGCACTTCATTTGGTAGAAAAGCTCTCAGATTCACACCTCTATCAGGCAGCACAAGTGTTTATTATGTGCATACACACAGAAAATATAGTGCATACTTCAAAGGCATGCAGTGTACAGTCTTTTAACAAACATCCTGGAAATTCAGACAAAAAACATACGTGTTAGTCATTTATGTTAATATCTTTGCTTTTTTTCCCCCTCATATTTATTGCACAGAAATCTTAAACAACATCCTTTTTCTTGCTAAACTAAAAGTGAATAAATATTGTCATAGAAACATTGTTGGTATTTATATACTTTCCAGAGCCTTGGAGTCAAGAAACCGCAGTGTGATCCATGAAATATGTCACCTTAATACCAGCGATGAACCTGAACTGTGTCCTCTGGCTTATCTGCTCCTCAGTGCAGAGACATCAGGTAAAATGATTTGACTTCCCCCCTCATGTTTGCATTTCTTCTTCTTTTTCTTTCTTTTCAAAATCTGAAGTTATTACCAGAAAAAACCTGATAGTGGAGTCCAAAGAAGAGAGAAAAAAAATCTAAATGTGCATCATTTTATGATATCATGGTTCTAAACAGATGATCTGCAAAAATACATACATACTGTAAGTAGCAGTTACATTTAAATGCACTCTCCCATTTTGTTAGATTATAAATATCCACACCACAACAAAATTACCTGAACAATAGCATGTGTTCTCATATGCAGTTTGTCTTGTTTTTTATTATGGCAGCTTTTTCCTCCATCACTCGGAGTGCAGGGTTTGTTGGTGCCTCCCTCCCTGGAAATGAGACTGCAGGCTCTATCATTAGATCGGATGGCAAGTCTTTATGCAAAGTGTTTTGCATAATTACATACCAAAGCCAGAATAGCCACCCTCAAATTTTATGGGTCACAAAGCATCAACAATTGCCGCATTATTGTCCACCAAAGTCCAGCCCCACCAGTGACAAGGGACGGGGAAAAAGAGAAGAAGAAGAGAGAGGAAAAACTCGTCTGCCTAATCTAAGCTTGGGAGATTGAATTTTCATTCCAATAAAAAGTAAAGAAGATTATTGCCAAACTGACAACTTGTTTACATATAGTTGTAAAAGTTCAGAGGACTGGCCAAGGCTTCAGGGAGCTTGATCACTGAGTCCACAACATGTGAGCAACATGACATGGCTCCAGTTAAGTTCTTCATATAGTCCTAATCCTCTGTGCAGAAGTTATATTTAGAAAAGGGAAAGTTTATAAAGGAAATTAAGAGGATAATCACGTGATTTTGTTCATTTTATTTAATTTCAAAAAGCATTTATGTAGTGGGAAATACCCAGTAGTAGTAATAACATTAGAGTAGAAAGTGTGTGTATATGTAATATGATAGCTATAGCAATTATAACTAATATTGTTAATTATTATTAAATCTGTTTAACAAAATGTATCGAGTCTGCGTGGCGAGATTCGTTTTAGCATCCTTCCGTTCAGAAAAACTTGTATCACAATGGGTAATTAAACCAGTTTAGGGGAGTTTGAAGCTTTAATTTACGATACATTTTTCTGTAGAAAAGAAAATAATCCGCTGAAAATAAAATCCGATTATGTTAATTGCATTTCAACATTTGAAGTTTACAGAAGAGTAAAGCATGAAATAAAAAGCGAATTAAAATCGAAAACTGTATCAGAATGATCTTATTTTTATTTTTAGTAACCCAGACCTAAATTATTATTGTATAAGGGGGGGTTAATATAAGTATTAGGAATGAATAATGGCATCGTACTGATTTTACATTTTGTTTTTATCTGCTAATATCCGTCGTTAGCAGGCCGTTGGGCATTATCACCCCCAACAGAGAGACACAGGGTCACAGATGAAGACAGAAAATTTGATTTCCTTATAAAAAATAAAGTGATCTAAAAGAGTAGACGAAACCGGTGACAGCAGAACATGCATTTATCTGTACATCGTAAAGAAAAGGGGGACATATATATATAAATATATATACACATACATACGTGTTCCGATGGTCTTACAAACAGATCTATTTGACGTGTAAAATAATATTCGATCCTTGAGACACAGCCTAGTGTGGCAGATCATAAAATGATTCATCAAACATCTCAATTAATAAAAGAAATCAAAAATATCACCAATAATGACGGCTCTGGAGATTGGGGTCTTCTGAGTGTATTGTACAACACATAACTATATAATGCCATTTAAATTGTCAATAAAATACTTGTAATTCACCACTCAGATCGCCTCACAGCAGTGCCGCACTGCCAACGCGCGTTTGTAATGCAATGTAATGTCATTTAACATTTTTTGATTGAACTATTTCGCAGGAAAAAAAGAAGAAGAAGAAAGAAACCCAGTTAGACATGTGCCAGTCGGTTCACCGGAGCACAGCTGAGGTTAAACGTGCAGAACAGCGCCATCTCGCTGTTGCGGTCAGATATTCCTTCACTTTTTTCTTTTTTCTTTTTTTCTTCTGCTGAGATCCTCCGTGAAGATTTGTTCTCTCATAAGGTTGACCGATTTCTGTGTGCATAGCTGGCTATGACAATAGACTGCATGCTGCTGTCTTTTGGCGGCCACCAGTTATATGTGTTATCGTTGTTCATTAGAGCAAGGGGTCCCGGAGCGGGTCCCGGGACCTTCGGGGGTCAGTGAGGGGTGGGGGGTGCGCGTGGGGGCTTGAAGCGGGTCCTCAGCAACTTGAGAAGCGCTGTCATTTCACTGTAATCTAATTCCACAAAACTGACACAATCACAAACATTATTCACTGGTTCCCGAGCTCGGTTTCCGTGGCGTCCGTGGGTCACCGAGGGGAGAATCAGAGAAACAATTTAATTTCTCCTGCGGGTCATGATTGGTTTGCGGTAGCACATTTTGCGGGACGTATAAATGTGGTGATGCTGATCCTGGATTTGAGCTTCTCGGCTGCTATCTGCTCCTCTGCAGTTTATGGACAGTGTGTACAAAATCCCATCAAGCCACAGAAAATGTCAGATGTGGCTCCCTGTGACAAAACAAAAATCTTATCAAGCCGGGATCCAGGGGCTGCAACGCGTATCTGCTCGCGGGGTGTTCTTGACATGAAAAGGTGTGGGAAACCATAAATTGGTCGTGAAAGAGCCCGAACCCTATGGCAAGAGAAGAGTTGTTCACACACTTACCGTCTTCATAATGCCTGGTTAGGTTGGCTTGAACATAAGAGAAATAAATATCCCTACTTTGTATATTAAGGCGACGGTTCCTGCAACAGCTGATGCATTTTACAATTTTTTTTTTTTTGGGGGGGGGGGATGCAGAAAGAAGTAACAAAATCCAGCATCACTGGGGCCGTGGATATTCCCTGCAAACTATGACTGTATAGTAGAAAAAACTTTTCCTGTATTTATTTATTTTACCTGTATTTTATCATGTTCTATGCCCTGCAACATTATGATTTTTATTCAAGCGAGGTCTGATCAGGAAAGGATATATCCAACTTCCAGAGCAACTAAGGGCCATGGGTCAAATTAACGCAACTAAATAATGCGTTAAAATGCGGTCAAAGACAAGTACGGGTTTAACTGCACGCGTTTGTATTTTTCCGTGTTTTCGTGCATCTGCTGTTGGCTCGGAGTTCTCAGTATGATGCCCGGTGAGCTCCGTTCTGCAGAAATGTCAGGCGCACCCTTAGTGCCATTTAAATGAACGGTGTTAGCAGTATATCTGCCCCGAGCGGAACAAGGTGTAGAACAACCTACACAAAGAAAGAAAGAAATCACACTTCACGAGACTCTGCTTTTGGTGGAAACAGGTCTAATGATAAGACTTGACTTTTTTGGTATACTGGAGAAAAAAAAAAAAAGCATGAAATAATTTTCTGTTCATTTACAGGAAAGGTTAGAATTCATTTTATTTGCCTTTTTTTTCACCTGTGGAATATGTGAACGTGTGTGCTGTTGTTAATTGTGTTGGTGGTGGAAATGATGATGATAATAACAGTGATAATGATGATGAAGATGATGATGAAGACTGGGACGAGAAATAACGCTCAGGGTGTGACTTTTTTTCTTTTTCTTTTTTTGTTTAAGCACCTTTAGTCTGCCACCAGCATCGACCAGAATTACTCCAAATTAATTTCACAGTTTGAGGGTGCTTTGCCAAGTGCGTGTTTGAAGTTTCGGCAAACACACACACGCGCGCGCACCCCCACGCACAGAGACACACACACACACACACACACACGGTTCTCTAGAAAGAGCATTTACAGAGAAGAAGAAGAAAGGGAAAACATATCCATCAGCGGAGGGTGAGGGCAGAGCTGTGTGTGGAGCTACACAAGCGGAGCATGGCAGGCCTGCCCGCCTAATTAATACGAAATTGATTAAACATTTAGCACTTATTTGAGCAATTTATGCGGAATTTTACATCCGCATAAGCTAATGTCCAAAGTCTTCAATCTTAACATCATCACAGAGACAAGAATAGTCATCATCATCGTCACGTGGCTTGAGGTGCACACACGCGCAGGTGTGCACCAGTGCCCGCACTTGTACAGGAGGAATGTTTAAACAGAGCTGCGCAATTGACATTGTCAATAAAGTTGACTTAATCAGGCATATCTCAGTAAAACACACACACACACACACACACACGCACACACACACACCGAGGGGCGTCAAACCCGCGCACGTCACCTCTAACTGAATGCGTGTGTAAAAGCTCAGTTGCAGTCACATTCAGGCTCCTTCTCCAAACTACTTGAGAGTGACGAGGCCATAACATTAATGCTGCGACCCCTGGAAGACTGACAGCCACTGCGGTGCGCCTAATGGGGATCTTAATAAAGTATCTATGTACCCCAAGTAACAAATCAATACAAGATGTAGGCCCATATCGACCAATACCTATGAAGTAGTCGTGATGAAATAATGCGTTAGGGTTTGGGGAGGCTGATGGGGGCTGTCTAATATCCAGGAGAGTGTTTGCGGTCTCTTCAAATCATCCCTCTGGCTCACCGCTCGTCTTGGTCCTCCCCTCTGTGTGTAATCGTTTATATTAAGACAAATCAAACTGCATGCTTTATGAAGGTGCTGTCTCCCAGCTTTAAAGCACTGGGCACGTCGTTATTTGATTCCCACCCACTGCCCCGCGTCTCCGTGAAAGTTGAGTCCTCTTTCGGCTATAAAATACTATTATAATAATTATGATGATATTATAGACTATAAGCGCCAGTCATGCTTACTACCTTACAAGCTATTACAGGCCATGTTGTCTGTTCCACTGGCATTGAGCTCACTGTGGGCGCGCTTGAGTTAAAAGCAAACTGAAATAGCCTTCTTAAAACGGGGGGGAAATTCAACATGGGGTATATTCACACTCTTGTTCTACATCAGCTGCAGTTGTCTTTATCTCCCCTATTTATATCACCACAAAGCGCTGCGCCCCTTTTGAAAGTCTGGCAGTGTTTTTTCTTTTGCTTATTTTCTTCTTCAAATGAACTTTGCCATGTCGGTATTGATTGGTCCTTCTTTCTGCATCTCTCTTTTTTTTCTCAATTTCTCTTTACTCGCTGACCACAGATGAAAAGAGGAAAGGTTTGGTTTAATAGGACAACTCCAGTAATATAATATTCTTTTTTAGATGGGCTATAGTTTTCATATGTGCACGGTGTGGTGCAGACAAGTCTACACTACATGAATTCAGGAGTTCGACAGCAGAGCCTATAATATTTTTTCCTACAACTACAGCGTCCAAACCCGATTATACCCAACATCAAGGGACAAAGACAACGCTGCGTGTTGTCAACAACATGATCATGTTTTTTTTTTTTTGCTCAGCGTTATAAATTATAGCCGCGGGTCACATATGATGTGCAACAATTTAAAGGAAAGAAAAAAAATCCAGGGTTACCCCCTAATGTTATTTTATTTTAATACAAGCCTCCCAAATAGAATCCTGGCTTGTTTTTATGTGAATCTCTGCTCCTTCTGATCACGTTAAAAACGACATCACATTTGGAACCTCCTCTAGGCAGAGTAGAGGCGGCCAGTGGCCATATACTACCTTCTCCATTCACACAGACAGACGCAGTGGGATTCAGAGTGGATGACAGGTGCTGAAAACACACATTACTTGTAAAGTAACAGCCTAATAGCAGTCGGCAGCTGCTGTCGTGGCTGTGCGAGGAGGCGCCTGCGTGTGCAGCAGCGCTGGTCTCTTTTCCCTTTGTGTTAAAGTGAGCTGAGGTCTCCGAGGTCTTGAAGCTACAGTTCCAGGGGTAGCGGGTAGATGGCACAATTTTCTTACATTTATGAGCGGAGTGGAGGAAGCCTTGTGCACAAAGTAGAAGTGAAAGGCAACGCATTGAAATGGCAACAGATAAAGTGGAAGAATGTTCAGAAAATGTAAATAATAATAATAAGACATTTAAAATAAAGAAAAGTAAGAAAAACACAGACAAAAACATTCACTGTTGATTCAGGCGTTATCACTATTTTGTAGCCAATTTGTTAGAGAAGAGAAGTGGCAATAATAATATTAATAATAATCATCATCATAGAAATAGTCATAACAATAATAAAGTGTAGTGTACTAACATAAGGAACAAGTGTCCCATCCTGCTAAGTGTTTGACTTAAAGGATGCTTTGTACGTGATCTGTGGTGCCTCCGCCTATATATGCAATAAAGCGCATGCTGTATGGGCTAATTTGTCATAGTGATAGTGCCAAGGTGCAAATAATGTGCATATTTGTCGCTTAACTGTGCGGGCGCGCGCGCGCGCGTGTGTGTATGTGTGAATGAAAGAGAGAGAGAGAGAACGGGCGAGATAGAGACTGCGAAACCATATCCTTGTCTTATTAAACAAATAGCCCCGCTAATAGCCCGTGAGCCCTAAATAAGTTCTCAGCTTCAGCGCGTAAACCCCAACACAGTTCAACCAGCAGCACAGGCTCCGTGCTGTACGCACGCCTCGGCCCCGCAGCATCCTCCGCAGCCTGGAGGATATTTTTTTTTTTTTTTTGTGGGGGGTGGGGTAGGGTGGTGTTGGTGGTGGTGGAGGAGGAGGGGGGGGGGCACCAGCTCGTGTGTCAAAAAGTTCTCACGTCACACAGACGTAAATAAAAGTGACGTCGCAGCGAGTTACACCTCATTAGTTTTTTTGTACAATGCTAATAAATGAGCAGAAGTACAAATTATAGAGTCCAGCATATACATCACGCTCTGTCAACTAAAATCAGCCCGGTCAGTGTCGAGATCCGACCCATCCAAACGTATTCTGAACCTCCTGTTTATGAGCTCCGACTGTATCCTGTGTGTTTTAGAGGATTCAACCCATCGTGTGCTGATATTTTCAAGGATGATGGAGTGAGGGTTTTTTCTTTTCTTTTTTTTTTGATGGGTGGTGCACTGTAAATACTTGGCCCAGTGAAATGATATTTGCTCGATGGCGGAGGTGTGCAGTGTGCTGTCCACGTTTAATTATCAATATTGGGCTTAGATTGGCCTCAGTGTGATATGCCTCAGAGACGGTTTTATTGGACAAGCAGTGAAAGCATCGCTGTATGAATAAATAGCGCTTTTAGCAAGAAGCCCCGAAGAAGACCATCAGCATCAAATCATAATCATCATTTTCATCATTATCAACAGCAACATAACCACACACTCACTCTCTCTCTCTCTCTCTCTCTCTCTCTCTCTCTCTCTCTCTCACACACACACACACACACACACACACACACATCCCAGCAGCAGCAGCAGCAGCAGCAGAAACACCGTGGTGATGTTGGCTCCCATACCCATCATGATTAGGTCTCCATACAACAAGGCTAATTCTATTTCAGGCCTAACTCTCAACTAAGCCAATGCTACTAATTACTAATAGGCCAAAGGTTTATAACATCACAATAGCACACGCGTAAATAATTGGCATTTAAACCCATCACACCCACTTATTGGATGTTCTCGCAGCCTATTTATACATTAAAAAGTTATGAAATGCATCGTTCGGTAACTTCCAGTGGTGTTAATGAAGCTCAGGATGCAGTTGCAGCAAATATAAAGTAGGCCATAATGACGCGAAGAACAGCCAGTAATATCAATAGAAAGCAATTCGGTTTTCAGAAAATAATTTAAAACGTTTCCCCCGCCGTTCAGTATAACTTACAATATGTTGATGCTACTATTTATGATGTATGGAATTCATCCCATCAATATTTATGTGAGCGTCCAAAGGTGAAACTGTATTCCGCAAATAAAGCGGCGAGGAAGCTGAGTTGGGTATTTCTCCACCACGGTCCACGTCGCGTGTGGTGGGGGTGGGGGGGAGGTGGGGGGGGGGGTCTAGTGTTATGAAATGTTAATATCTGTTGAGGCAGAGCGCCTTATTACAAACAGTTGTATCCTATTTCTTAAGTTTTACAGGCACCAACCTTCAATCCATTATTTTCCCAACAGTCTAGTAATTTACTGATCGGTATTTTTATAGAAAATATTCTTAACCTTGTGGCAAAACGCGAAGACGTCGAGCAGGGGCCTGTTGGCTGATTGATTAATTATTTTGTAATTCATTAATCACTTTCATGGGGCAAAAGGGCAACATCCTGCCACAGCAAATTGACTCCAGTCCCCCCCCCCCCGCCCGCCCCCCATCCCACCCCTCCAACCGACCACACGCACACACACGCACATGCGAGGACAAGTTCACACGTGCGTTTGGGGAGTAAAAAAAAAACATGAAAAAACTTGTGTTTTCAAATTCATAAATTATAATTTAATACCAAGAACAAATTTACAGCAGAATGCTTGTTTACAATAAGCTAACACAAACAAACAAGAATTGTGTTCAACTATAAACTTTCACACACACTCACATATATCACTTGCAATTAATAATAATAATAATCATAAAAAAAGTATCTATACGTTATCAATACCCTGCAGTCATATATTTTTATATATTTATATAAAAACGTGGGTCAGTTTAAACTGTTCATAATTACAATCATGTATCATTCTCTGGTCCATATGTGGCTACGAACAGCCAAAGATCAGTGTTCAATCATTGATCCCTTTTAATTCAACCACAACATGGTGTTTTTTTGTGTGTGTTGAAGAAAAGCCTCGAAACAAGGACAAAATTGCTAGCTTCCAAATACACGCACGCACGCGCACACACATTCTGACACACGCGCGCGCACATACGCTCACGCACACCACGGCACCTGTCAAAGACCAAAGGAGCAATAACACTAAAGTTAAAATATCAACTCCTTTTTCCAAAACCTGCTCACCCTGTTTAAGTCTGCAGCCTAATAATGAACGTCGTTTCTTTTCTTTTTCTTTTTTGTTTCTTTAAATACAAGGGCTAGTGTACTGAATGCACAGATTATATCTATACAGTCAAAAAAGAGAGAGAGAAAACATTTACATTTATATATCAAAGGTAAAATAGGTTAGCGACCTGTGGCCATGCATTCACAGTCTAAATATACATGAAAAAAGAAAACATTTGTTGTAATATGTATATACATTAAAAACATAACTTTCAGTGCTACTAGCTAAGTCTGCCACTCAATTTTGAAGACGTTGTATTACCGAGAAAAAAATGGCAACCACAGATTTTTCTTAATCACATATACTTTGTATAAAGGAAAAACTCGTTGAAATGAATTGACCTATATTTACAAGAATACTGCCTCTAATCAGTGTTTTTCAAGTGAAACACACGACTGAAGTTTCGAATCTAATTGTGTTCCCCCAAAATGTTGTAGGCCTACTTTAACAACGTTTTGATAAGAAATCACATCATGCTTGTCAGGCACTTAATGCTTGAAGTGAATAAAGGGTGACATTTCAGGGACGCTTTAATAATACTGCTATTAAACACTAATGTGGGTAGGCTTCAAACTTTTGTGACCCTTGACCTCTCTATTTTTTTTCTAAAACAAGCCACTTATGCTTTCAGTGTAGTTTGAGCCACTGTAAACGCCCTTAAATGCACATACAACGCATTCAGAGCAACCTGTCACAAACACCTTTATAACAGCAGGTCTAGGCAACTTGTAGCATTTCTCTTTCTTTTTTAAAAATTGTATCCAATTGGGGAACTTATGCCAAATATTCAGAGCTGGATGTAATGGGGAAGACTTTTCAGAAATAATTTTGGAAAACAAAGTGGATCCTGTAACTTCATATTAATAAAGAGAAAAATGTTTCCGCTGGGTCATAAAGTTGAACATGAACTCCAAAAAAAAAAAAAAGAAAAAACCTCCCTTTATCCCAGATGGTATTGGTCATCCTAAGAATATAAGTGCGCTTGCAGCATTAAGCCTAGATTATAAGCCTATACTCCTATTGCTGTGGTTTTAATTCTTTTTAGAACTTTTTTTTAAAACATTATTTCACCTTTTCAAAATAAATCATTGTCTTAGAAAATAACACCACCTGTACTACAGAAATCACATAGACCGGTTTGGAACCAGAAAGGAGGAACAAAGAAAGTACAAAACACAACTATACATGGACACAGGACAAGTCATTTGAGAAAAGAAAAATTCACGTTTCATATTTTCCCTTTCTCCAGTTTTTTTTTTCATTTTACCCAAATTATCATTTTTAAATGCACTTAATACTTAAATTGTCCTTATAAGGATCAACAAAATCCCTTTTCCTTTTTTCCCCTCATTTTCTTCTTTCATTAAAAAAATGAATCGAAGCAGGTTGTTCTGCAAGAACACTGGGAGCTTGTATCTGCCATTTTGAAAGTTCAGTGGATGTCTCAATTTTTTTATTTTTTTTTTGGGAGTAGGGGGGATTCACAGTCTTTTACGTCAATGTCTTTCTTCATGAAAGCCAGCCCCGTGTAACAGCCGGTTGGTTTTTTATTCCTTCCACAAAAGCAGCTATAATCATTGTAGTCTCGCAGCCCCCTAACCCCACCTATTGTTTGTTCGTCTCCTTCTTGGTTTACTGAATTGACATGTAAGGCCAGTTAAAACTGCTCCCCGAAAGCAACATATCCCTGATGAGAGTTTCAATTGGGGTTTTACCTACCAATCGGACGAAAAATAATTGTTCTATGACCGAGGAAGAGACTGTGCGAAGGGAAGGCAAGCGGAGTAACAACTTCCCAAACCGTGTTGGCTGGTTGGGATACTGGCTCCGGACATATTCCTCCAGGGCGCACTGGGACTTCTCCTGCAAACTTTCCACATGGGCCACATCTGAGAGGCCACAAGCATCTGAGAGGGGGGGGAAAGCAAATAAACATTAATAAAGTGTAACCTAAAGTGTTTCTCTCACTAGGAGTTTTTTCCCACCATGGCGATACACTGGCGGAAATTAATAGCCTGTCATGTTTTTTTTGGGGGGGGGGGGAAACAATTTCTTTTTAGGAAATTATTCTTATCCCATTAAATCTAAAAAGTTGAGTTTATTTGTCTCGAGGCTTGTTTACATAAAGAACTAGTGCACAGCTCCTTCAATGGGAATTGTTTAATGATAACTTGTAATCAGAACAGTAACACTGCGCTAGACGAAACCACAGCACAGATGACAAGTTCAACTGCTTTATTACGTATATTATTATTATTATTAAATATATGCAGACCTATATAAATACGATTTTAAAAACAAAATGTGAACTCTTGCATTTGCCACAGTCAAGAAGCAGATGAGAATTTGACTTTTGCTTTCCACCTATCTTCATTTTTACCGCTATTCTATTCTTATTTCCCTCGTTAAAGCCACTTAAAAGTGAACTAAATTGTTAAGCATATTCATAGCTAAAGACTGTTTCAAATGGGCCTGTCTCTCCTAGTCAGAGGCAGAGCGAGGAGGGGAAGAGGGGGAGGGAGAGAGGGAAAGACAGGGAGACCTACTGACCTTTAGTGAGCAGAGATTTAGCTTGGAAAAAAGGGCCTATAGCCTACGGAGTTGCCGTCATACTATACCACCAGACACTCATAATCACTATCTATGCTGCTGCATGTGGGCGGCAGATGATTATGTGCCAACAACGCTTGTACGCGCATTGGTTAAGTTTGTAAAGTTTATGCATGACAACAAACAAAACCACCAAAGTAGCAAAGGCGTGTCACCCAAGTTACCACACACTGCTCAGGTATGGAGAAGACAAATTGAGCCATCGTGGCCCTATAAAGGCTTAATAATCAAATTAAATGGCCTGAAATGTGAGGGGGTTTTATTTTTTTTGCTACCACCATAAAAACCAAATAGAGGGCTGCTAGAGCTAAATGAAATACAGAGGCTGATGGCTCGCAGGTATGAGATCATATCAAAGACTCTACGGTGAAACCTTGTAAATCTCTTCCACACGTATTTTTTTATTATTATTTTATTTTCCCATGTGATAGTGTAGGTAGTGTAACAAAATAGCAGGGAAGTTTGGTTCATGACCTAGTTCTGGTGCAAGTCCAGAGACGCCTTGAATCCCCACTACTAGGCGGAGAGAATATTTCTGCAAATACAAATGAAAGGTGCCCCTCCTGCCACCGCTCAGTATCACGCAATACTGTCAGATACTGGCATATTTGCAATTACAGGGTGTGCATGGGTTCTACATGCTTTTTCCTCGGGTATGTCTGTCCCCGAAGTGACAAGAGAGCGTTCAAACCTGCGCTTTGCTTTTACTGTGTGCAAATGGGACATTAGGCTTGTCTTTCTTTTTCTATTCCCCTCCCCCTCGGAGCCTGACATCATTTATATCTGTCATTCGCTACAAACAAGACGTGGGGTATACACACATTGATAAATTGCGGGGGAAAAAAAATTCTAAGTGTGGCAATTCATCTGCAAGCGATTGGGTTCTCCAAAAGTGTATTATCAGCTAGAGTCTATGGTGCTTAAGGCAATTATTGTAAAGTTATCAGTCTTATTTAACCCGAGATTATGTTCTAATGTTTCTGTCAGGCTGCACTTTCCTCTGTTTTGTTGTCAATTTAATTAAGAAATCTCATGCGTGGTCATGCCACGATTTCCTGTTTAGTCCTGCGCGTGGGTCTGACGAATCAGTTGATTAATCAAGTGGTTTTATAATTTAGTAGCCTAAAGCCTATAAAAAAAGCCCTTGACCATGAAGGCAGCATAGGTGAACATTTAAGCCGGGTGTTCACCCAAGACAAGCAACAACCTCTAGTCAGTACAGATAGATTTAGGTCAGGCGTTGATTTAGCTGATGTCAGTGTGCATGTTAGTGACATTCACACAGGCTGAACTTGGGAGTGTGTCTGTCTATTGTCTTACCTGTGGTGAAAAGCACAATTGCTTTTAAGCAGCTATATTCGGCAGAGTCAACGTGCAAAGCTTTGAGCTTCTCCACTTGTTCTTGGAAGATCCTAATGTGGTCCATAAAGGCTACCACTCTGTCCGCAGACATGGGGGAGGCGTGAAGGCCAGCCGCCGCCAGGAGAGGAGCCACATGCAGGGGCATGGAGCACTGCGCGGCGTTGAGCACAAATAACTCACTCCACGTCAACCTCAGCAGAGCCACCTGGTCGGTGATCTGAAGATCTGGAAAGAAGGGAATATTCCTGGCCCACTCCACGGCGCTGAAGAGCATCCTGGCTGCTAGTTCACAAATGTTCTCGATGCCCATTATGTTGTTGGGCTGCATGCATTGACTGCCATACCGGGACGTCGGGTAGGGCTCCGCTCTCAACAGAAGAGAGATATATCCGGATAAGTACGAATGGCAGTGCAGTGGGTCTCCATTTGTCAAGGCGAACTGGCCGTGGTGTGGCTGTGTGGGTGGCACCCGTCCCCTTTGCACGGCTGCAGTAAAAAGAGAAACTACAGATATTGAAGCCTGAATTCTACAAATCTTCACACAATCACTGAGCATCAAGACCGCAGTCAAATATTAGACATTTTAAAAGTGCAACAAAAAAAACAAACAACAACAACAACTGACCGCTCCCAGCTCAAGAAAATGAATGACACACAACATGTTTGCTGTAACATCAAACCCCACACACGTTATGTTATTGCATAGGAGTTTTAACCCCAAAAAAAGAAGAAAGAAAACAGGTTGCACTGATATTAACGAGGCTGTGGGGAGACGAGTCGTGTACTGAACCAACAGAGATGCGCTTTAAACACGTTTAACACACGCCATGCATATGTCTAGCTTTTAAAACGATGTTATTCAGCAACAGCAACACGAGCTGGCTGTGCAGGAACACAAAGAGGGCAAGGGAGACCTTGCCTGTTTAACCCTTAACCTACTTAGCAATTCATCTCGTTTCACCAAACACGCAGGCCTATACTTTCGACTAATATTCAAATGAAATTCGCGAGGCTGTGTTGGAGGCTGTGCGTGCATTGTTCACGCCGATGTCCGGCTTTTGGACACAGTGAACGAGGCACGCAGGGTAGATGTGGAGACGTAGCCCGCGCACGCTATCTCTTAATTCGATACTCGCCATAACAGCACAGAAAAGGTTATATTGTGTCATCTGTTCAGTACAGATGTATGTCTTTCGCTGGTGGCTTTATCTAAATAGTAATTCGATAGTCTAAGCCAGGGGCCGGGTCTCATTTGGAGCTGGGTTCTATAATGCAACGCTAGAAAGGAAAGGATCCGGCGAGCCCCGTCTCGACCACAGCAGACAGCGGCTCCATTGCGGGCTCCAACCGCAGAGCCTCGGAGGGGATGGTCGGGAGAGAGAGGACGGGCTATGGGGGGCGACACGACACGGTGTCGTGTCTGGAAAGACTACAAACGCACAAACACATATATGAATAGGAAAACAAAAAGTCCCAATACCTTCCCGTCTCATGCCGACTTTGAGGCATTTTTTGAGGCGGCAGTACTGACACTGATTGCGGTGGTGTTGGTCGATTGGACAATTCCTGTTGGCACGGCACGTGTAAGTGAGGTTCCGTCTTACGCTCCGTTTGAAGAAGCTTTTGCACCCCTCGCAAGTGAACTGGCCGTAGTGTTTGCCACTAGATTTATCCCCACAGACCACACATTCAATGTGCTGCGACTGCTTCTCCGACGGCTGCGTCGTCTGGTTCGTCGGCGTGGACTGTGTGTTGTTCGGGGGTCCTTGGACCGGAGTCTGAGAGGTCGGAGGGGCGACCTGAGAGGCTGTCAGATTCAACTGGCCCGGTTGAGGGGTGGGAAGAGATAGTCCTCCTTGGGTTTGCGAGGAAAGGGTTCCTTGGGTGTCAGCCACATCGTCCTGGGAGCCTCTCCACACTACCATTGCCATATCTATCAGTCAACGTAAAGAAACTTTTTGTCTGCCGTTTTGGTGTCGCGGTGGAGAATGTCTCAAGGAAACGCTGCAAACTGTGATTAACAGCCGGGCACACAAAATGTCAAATCTTAGCCTGCGTTGAATCCACTCGTTGAATCTCCCGAAAACTGTCGCTTTATTGCTGTTGGAGACGTCGCGAAGCACGTTTTCAAAACTGATGAGATGGCGAGCTGAGTCGCTGCCTTGCGCTTAAAGGCCAAGTCCAGGGGCGCTTACAGTCAGCCATCCAGCACACCCATCAATGGGAAAAGATAGGCTAAATATTAAAAGGATCAACCGAGGTAGCATGGACTATTCAGTGAACGATGGAGCAGGTTGGTAAGACCGTGCCTGCAGCAGCATAAAACAATTGGTGAGCACACTCGTAGCAGCTACCATCAAGTTCCAGCACAAGTCTTGAAGAAAAATCACCAACTGGGTAAAAAAAATTGCGTCTTCTTCCTTTTCTTCCTGTGAGGTACAGCGCCAGCAAGCGCGCAGCTGAAGCCAATGTTTTGAGAGCCTGGAATATGAAGACAACTCTCCCCCTCTAAAAAAGCGAAAGCACTAAAAACAAAAACAAAAAAACAAAGATCACAACCTACAAACCTCCTCCGTGGACTGAAAAATAATAGGAAAAAGGAGTAGAGAATCAAAGTGATCAAATATGTTAAAAAGGCGGAGGTTAGGAAGTGATTTGCGATTGGTAGGAGCCGGGCTGGCAGAATGCTTTCTCTCTGATCAGCTCACTGAGCTCTCTATATAGTGAACTTTGACACGACTGCTGCAACTTAGCACACGTTACCATGGAGATCGGCTGCCATATAAGGAAGGAGAGTGTGTTTGACTGGTCAGAGCTCAGGGACCTCCCCCTGAACCCCATTGGCTAGTCGGCACTTGTGCTACTTGGTACCTTGCCAGAGCCAGCATGGAGGTCGAGAGGGCCGCTTGGTCCTAAAAGGAGACGTGTTTCGGAAAGAGGAATCATTTCTAGTCACTCTATGCACCCATATACGCCATATATTCTCACATGCACGCTCGGTAAAGCCTTGGCAATTTCACGAAGATCAAAAAACAAAAACAAAATCTGAATTCAGTTCTTTGCGGTATATCCGATAGCCCCGTAACAAGCGGAAATATCCAAAGAGATGTTGTCCCCGAGACACAGGTGCACCTTCTGGACATGATCTGTGCTCATCACAATAAAACTGTCTATCTTATTCATTTAGATATGTGGATATTAAGACAGACTACACATCTGAACACAAGAAAAATAAGAACAAATAAGGCACTCCGACTGTGTGATACTCTAAATTAAGATTGGCAACATTATTTAGCATAACTGCAAATAAATCAGCACGTGAAGACTTATTTTGGTCTATAGGCCTACATATGCACGCTAAAGCCAGACAGTAAGAAGGGTCACCCACCAAATGAAACGAGACAATAATAAGGCCATGTCGTCTGAATCTCTACATTTTTTTTCCTGTGCAAGTTCCTATATTTGTGCAAGCTAATAAACCGATTAGTGCTTCTAATCGCACCAGGTACCATTCATCACAACCCACACCTCTTATAAAAATGTTATGATAGGCTACTGACATCATCTGGTCACCCGCTGGAGGCCGCTAACCCCACTGGCCACAAATATCCCGATCCCACCAGGTCAGTAAGGCCAAATCCGAGGCTCGAAAGTCACAGTTTTGCCTTTATGTGGTCAGAACGTGAAGTGACTCTAGCTTGAGACCGTTAAAAAAAAAAAAAAAGTCACTCGAGGTTAAAGGCCATGCTCGTCACATTAAGGTTAGGATGAAAGTTAAGACACTTCTTAATAAACAACACTATAAAAGCTGTTTGTGCTAATTACGATACTTCATAAAGTATGTCAGATGTCGCCCTATAATAAAAAAGAATCTCGTTTGTGATAAGGACAAACCCGGCGAATGATGCCGTGCATGTAAAACGGGGTCAGTGGCTCTTCAGAGTTGCTGCCTACATGGTTAATATTTTTTTGGCTTGTATTAAAACCTCCGAAGACTGCTTTATTTCATCAAACATCAAACTTGGGATGCAGGTAAAACTTCACGGAGCCACACGGATAGAACATATAGCTTGAGCTGTGTGTTAGTCTATAGAGAGAGAGCAGCAGCAGCAGAATGCATTGTCCCAGAATGTATTACAGTATATGGGTGCCCCCTAGCGTATGAAGTTTTTGCTTCAAATAAGATTCAATTTAGAGGAGCCATCCGACGCGGAAACTGCTTCAGTCTCCTCTCCCGCATCGACCAAACTAACGAGCACCATTTTAAACTGATGACTGTTTGTTTAAATTCTGTTTTACATGACTTGGACGGCAAAGCTTTGAGAGTTGCCAAAGTTGGATTTACTTTTTGCCACTTCAGGCAGTCCCAGCGGTGGTATTTAGACCAATTATGTCTTTATTCTAAAACAAATTAGCCAATTATAGTTTGTCTGCATGACTATTTTGTCGGTTTTATTTACAGATCCCGTGAACATGGATAATCTGTAAATAAAAATACTCCGAAAGGTATCCACTTATTGAGGATCCAGCTCTGCTTCAAATGGTAAGTATACATTTTGCACACTTTATTAGTATAAATCGGCAAAGTAGCAGTGCTTCATTCCTCTGCTATGAATACAATATTGTCTAAATAAGCGGTTCGGCATATCTGCTGAAATAAAAGACGTGGACCGCTGCAGACAGAGCACGTAGCAGCCTAACGTACACATACGATATTTCCACAGTGCGCATGGAACACGGGCAACTCTGTCAGTCATTACCGCTTATTATCCAAGCGTTAATTTATATGATGATCACAACAAACCCAACTTGTTTGCAAATACCAATTCGTAAAGTGATTGATAGTTAGAGAGAGAGAGAGAGGCAGGAGGCTGTATTCTTATAGTAACAAACCTACCAAATGCATATGTCGCTGATTCGTCCGTAGCGGGATGCATCTTCGCCCTTATTCAGAATATATTTAGTCTTCTCTTTTTTCGACACAGTGCTCAGACTGAACTGGCAAAGCGTCTTCTCCAACAGACGGGTTCTAACACCAAAAAAAAGCACGATGTTTATTGGCAAATTGCAATGTCTGATCATGCAAAAACTTTGCAGAGCCGAAACACACGACTGCTTCACGTTATGTGTTGTTGAGCGAGGAATTGGAGATATTTAAGTTGACGTGTCGTCCGAGCAGAATATCATTTGACTGCCTCTGGAAATGATAAGTCGGGCTTTACAGCAAGCAGAGGTCCTGTGCGCCTTTTCTCTCCTACAGTAATGTGGCCAAAACGCGCTCGTACGCCGCTGCTTTGTGTGGGCTGTTGAGGAGAGAGGGAGGGGGTGAAGTCAGAACAGACACCTGTCTTTAAGAGAGGCGAGTGTGCATTATGGGATTCTGCGTGTTAGAAATTATGTGGGGATTGGAAGGAAAGGTGCAATAAGACCTGTGATTAAGGCTGTAATTAAAACGGCCAAAACGTTAATTTAAATGTGAAATAAAGAACCACTAGCCAATTACCTGGAGCCTATAAAAACAACAGTACGTATTATTATTATTTACAATATCAATCACAATAGTCACTGCTGTTTTATTATTGTTTATAATAATAATTTACTTAAATTCATATTTTATTATTCATGTGCTATTAATATATAATATGTATAATATAAAATGATTGTATACACATTGTATAAAAACAAAGACTTAAGCGACTAAATCAACAATAATGTATGTTGCTTTTTTACAGCTACACCTCCAGCAATTATACAATATGCAGAGAATAAAAAGGGCCAAATATGAAGTGATAACAGTCTCAATTGACTTCCCGTAAATCCATACTGGGTTGAACAATTGATCACCTTTTCCACGCATAAACATTTCCACACCAACACAATTGATTTGCTATTAAACACCCCCAAACGTCTTGTGCTGCAGTTTTTATTCCCCGGGTTTAAAAGTTTCCTCCGTGTGATTAGTAGTTGTTCTCCCTTCAAGCAGAGGATAAAAGCACTATATGCTCAGCGAGCCTGCGCGCACACAACAATAGCGCTGCCCAACGGGACCAGTATCGATTAAGACGAGACAGAGGATGTCGCCTGCACTAAATATTTACTGATCACACACAAATAGCTGGATCTATAACGATTTCCTATGCTCCGACTGGGAGAAAGGACTAAATCACTTTATTATTGTTAGTAAAACAAAGCACACGCTCTGGAACACAGGGAGTGGAGATGTGCTGATTGGAATAAGTGCAGTTAAATTAATCGATAGGGTGTAGATAATTGTTGAGATTTACGGGCGTGCAAAGCAAAAGCTCTCACTCCTGTATCAGGTTAAATTGACACGTGCACTGCGATTGGTAATTCTTCTTACACGACAACACGCGCGCAATAGTCAAAACAGGGCAAAGCCTAAAACTACACAACTATCAGCGTGAACTGGGTTAAACCATTTCTTGCCTATACGTCAGCCTTTGTTTTTTTTCTTTTAAGTTTTCAGATGGATCATCTAAAATAAAACGGATTGCGAGGAGCCTCTCTCACACTTGTGTAAAAAGTCAAAACTGGAATAAAAGTTGACTTTCATCTTATATTTGCCTTCACCAAGTCCTTCGTGCAGATAGAGGGATACTGACCCGGAGGTCTCACAGTTCCCGGTCTGATTAACCCTTCCAGACCCGCGCAGGAGCAAACGCTAAAGGCGAATCAACTTCAAGAGTCTGATTGAATTAGATGACGGTGTAATCAGGACAGGAACTAAATTGTCCCATTTAAAAAAACACCATGAAGAGAAACGTTGGGCTTTTGGGAAAAATAGACTCAATTTAAATTAACATAAAATATTATAATATAGAAATTAATTCCACATAACAGAAGAGGTGATTTACTTGTTAACAGGCAACAGGTTTCAGCTGTTTCTTGTATAAAATGAAACATTTCCAGCATACTTTCATTATTCACAACTCTCTTTAACACCTACAAATTGATTTTTCCTGTTTGATAAAGAACACTTGATTGATGGTGGCTGTGCCCCATATTGCATAATATCAATCAGTGCCTAGTAGTAAGGGTTTTATATCTTGTCTCTTTATAGCAGTGCTTCATTGTGCTGTTGTAATGTTGCATACAAACGATGGGGGGAAAAGTAGACCAATTAGTCAAATGTCTGCTTCTACATTTGGCTTAATTGTGTTAAAGAATATTTGCTGACAAAACGTAATTAAAGTTTCAAGAAGTTACTTTGGACTCACACAGCAAGATAATCACAGGATGAAATATAAGAAAAACATAACATATGCAAAATCCTCTCATATAAGGATATTCTTACATTTAAATGTTCATGATATAAAATATTTCGTAATTGTACTGGCATAACATGATTATCTCAAAAGATTGTTTTCTTTTCTTTTTTTTTTACACATGGCTTCCTCCCGATATTATATGCTGTGCGCATGTTGTTATAGCATATAGTTGCTTGTGATTTGACTTTCTTTCTTCGTGGTTGAACTGGTGATTCTTAAGCATGACTTGTACAGACATTAATGACAAACTTATGACGTGTCCTTTAAATTATGTTTCTGTGTTTTTGGCTTCATAACAATATGTAATTACCCCAAATTGCATTCCATTAAAATAATTAACATTCCCTTTAAAGTAAATAGGGTGTGTGTATAATTGATTGTTTACACACACATGTAAGCTATGTGGAGGGATGTATAGCGCGACAAAAATATGTATAACATTTACTTTTTTATGAAAGCGTGCTTTTGTGTAAACAGACATACATAGTTATAGTATGAGATCGTTTTATAAGGAGTTCCTTCAGCGGCATAGATCACTTTCCCTCTGTCTGCGTGCCCTAAGGGCCGCTATCTAAAAGGGCGATAGATCCCAGATAGCTCACTGTGTTCAATTTGCCAATGATAGATTATAGTGCCAATTTAAACAGATAGAGATCAATTTGTCTCAATGATCACTCTTTAGGCTGACTGCCAGCATGCTCATAATGTTTTTGTAAATGCTGTTTGTTTGAATCGCGGCTGTTAGGTTTTAAAGTGATCAAAACTGTAGTATGGAGAGAGGATATGAGAAATGATGTGTTGTTTTGGCTGCTCAAGAGATACATAGATGGAGCGTACGTGATGATTACTTGAGGCAGCAGCATTGTAGCAGCAATGACCAGAAGGTCAATGATTTAACTCTAAAGACTCGCTGGGAAAGTCTGGGTTGGGGAATTGTGTGATAAGTGCTCTCTAACCCTCAGGAACTACTGCTGAAGTACCCTTCGGCAAAGCAGCTTAAACCCCATCTGTCCCAGTGGAGCTGCACAGCGACCAGCAGTACAAGACTGCGGCTGTACCGGGCACTTGTGAGATGTGTCTCTTTGAGTGTGACCTACCCTCCCTTTTCCGTTTAAAGAGGGAGAGTGGGCAGTCAACTCGCTTCACACTTTTTTTTTTTCATGTGCTCAGACACTGAAAAAGTTTGGAAGAAGACACAAGAGAGAAAGCTGTGGCAGCATTCAGCCCTGAGCCAGACATGGTTCACATGTGGCCCCAAAGGCAGCAGACAGTGTATTGAATTACTGTAACTCTAGGTGTAATGTGGTAGCAGTGTGCAACATGTAAGAATTACACAAACGGATGTGGGAGAGGCTTACTTCAGCTTCAGCTTTCTATTACAGCTATTAAAATATTAAAGTGTGGGGTTTATATTTCTTAAATTTCAGCTATAACCATTTATTAGTTACAATGGCAGCCATACTTTATCTAGTGATCATTAATGTGTCATTATCATTAGATTTACTAATTACAACAAACCGCTATTGTCATGTGAAAACCTTGTATCTCTAGGTTTTGTGCTATTCATCAGTTCATTCAAGTTAAAGAATGACATGGTTTATAGGATGAGAAGGCCAATTAAGTATTACTGTTTGAAATGTTAGTAGCTAAATAAGTAGTGCTTCATATAATTGCAATTTGCAGTGTTAACACCTGCCACATCTATGACTAATAAAGTTTTAACATATCATAAAAGCTGTGTTTTAACTCATTTTCTCTATACAGTACCTAATGTTGTGTAGGTTTTTCCAGTTTTACCATGATAGTTTACTGTGAATGCGTGAATAAAGCTTGCTTTCTTTTCTTTCTGTTTCAACTGTATGAAACATACTGTTAAAATCTCTAATGAGGGGTTGAAGACTGTGAAAGGACAGCTCCCTATTTGTTGAATTATTAAACTAAATCAGACTTTGGCTTCACTCATTCTACAGGATATCCATATAAAAACTACAGTGGAGGTTTAGAAAAAACACATGGGTACTGCTTAGACTTACTAATAAGTCTTATGACGGCCAGCCTTTATCTATGACACTCTACATTGCATAATGATAGCAGCATCTGTCTGTGGTGCAAATGTGCACAATTTGAAAGTTTTTGAAAAGGTTGTGAAGAGTACGGTACTCACATTTCTTGAAATGAAAGCATAGCTTGATTTAACACTAAAATGAAAAACAGTAACATATTACATTTGGCACTTTTGCCAGTTTCAAGACTAAACACTGCAGGCTGAGAAAGCAGTCAAGCTTAAATGTGTTAACATCAGAATTCATTTCTCTGTGAAAGTGCTACATAAATGTTATAACTATGAACAAAACCAGCAGCCCATGAATATGGACGATGTTAGTCTCTACATCTCTACTTCCGCAGGTAGTGATTTAACATTTGTGAATGGAAAACATTGTATAAGAGCAAACATTGCCATTTGAGGATTTTCAATCACAGAAATCCACATGTGATCAATGGTCCTTGTGAACTGATGGAGGGAATAAAACAGCAAATGGGATGTGGATGGGATTTGGTAAGACCTTCACAGTAGTGATGACGCCGAATGAAACAGAGAAGATTTTCTTAGTGTGAAGATGACCTAAAGGGGAGAAGCCATTAAAAAAACAGGAATCACTTATTCACAGGATCTTGGTTACTTTATCGCCACATAAGGACACGCGGAAGCTGCTTCTACAGCTCACAACATGAGAGTCAATACTCCCTGGATGATGTCATCATGGACAAACCCTAGACTTGCTCTGCTGACAATAAATTGAGAGGGGATTTGCTGACATGTGATAGTGCCCAAAGGTTAGAAAAAGACACGACTTACTGTGCTCTCAAATACATTCTGAGGAGTGAACAGTGTTCGTTTGTAATGTTATAGTTTATGAGTCAGCAAGGCAATCATATAAAACTTCTACAAAAGTGTTGTCAGTTTACTGTGGTATATTTGTCTATATATACTATTTTAGTATTTATTTTAAGATAAGTGACATTACTTAACACTTAAGTAAGAAACTGTGTGTTACTTACTTAACACACAGTTTCAATAGCAATTCTTAAATCATGCAACCTAACTTCATAAACACAGTATTTGAGGAAGACAAGAAAACCAACTAGATTTTGATTTATTCAGTTACTAAATGCATTTAGCAATAAGACAAGACCAGTATTCTGCCAGAATATCACCACATTTCTGTATTCAATGAAAATGTTGTTTGTGTTGGGATGTGCTATGTTAGGACAAATCAGGACAGTTATGGCACGTCCACTACTTGGTACAGTTTCATACCAGTGCAGAGGTCAACAAAGAGCGAATTATAGGAATACTTATTCTATGGTGTACAGTACCATGGTGATTTCAGATAAATGTGAATTTTCTGAATGTGAAATTGAAAATATGTCAAGACATTAAGAGGAGGTGTAACCAACTCTGTTTCGCTGGTATTGCAAGCATTGCAATAACAAAATAAAACACCAGATCATGATTGCTAACCACCTACCTGTGTCAAATAAGAAACTAGGTGAGAGATATTATCTAACAGTACAATACTTGTACAACAGAATAATAAGATACAACTATAATTAATTACATATAACTATACATATATAAATGATCAGATTTTTGAACGAGGTGGCAAAACCATCAAATGACAGATTAACTTTTACATGACCTAGGTTGTAACAATTTATTTATAATGGAGGATTGAGTTTAGATACACTGTGCTTGATACCAGCATTATTGCAGGTGAAGTTTTACTTCTTGTTATACACTGCATTAGTTCTGTTTACAGTGCAATGACAAGTGTATTTTGATGTGGGACATTTCAACATATTATTCTCCCTAGACACTGATGGTACTGCACAAACTAAAACAAAGCAAGAAAGGCTAACTTAAAAGAGAGGGCATTGGCATTCAAGGCCATTAAAAATGTGGTGAACTGACAAGAAAACACTTGTGGCTGAATTAGCTTTGGTGAATCACATTCATGGAGTTACATCTGTTTGTGGATCAATCGACAAGCGTAGCAGAGCCGTCAACAGCAATGGTGGCTGCAGAGCGCTGATGTACATGTTACCAAGAGCTACTGGGTGATCACCACTATCTTTGTACTAAAACAAATGTTATAAACGAGTGTAATTTCCACGACAACAGCTGGCACAGAAGAATCTGCTCTTGGGCAAAACCGTCAAACAGAGGGTGGCCACACGTCTTCTGTTGTCTGAGGAAGAGAAGCATCATCTGGCTTGCAAAGGAAAAAATATCATAAGGAGGGAAAAAAAGAAACAATGCAAACCTTCAGGTGGTGCCAGTTACATTATTAATTGAGCAAAGAAAGGCTTGAGGCAATGGTGTACTGCTACTGAGGGTGTAGGTACATAGTAAGCAGTAGGATGTCATCACAATATTGAACTGCAGCCACCCTTCATTCACCCTTCATCCACATTGCAATCATCTCATAGCTTTAAAATTCCCCTCTGACCCTAATGCCCCAGCTTATCTAAAAGTTCCTTCTTTTGTGATTTAATGAGGAAATAAATAATGTTTTTTTAAAATCTGGATTTACATCATTAAGGAAGTAAATTAAAAGACTAGGCAACCCTAATAGTTTGTCCCTTCAGTGTAATTTAGTTGTAGTTAGGTTGATGCTGCATATTTGTGCATTGCACTATGCCCTGCAACGGCAGTTGGTTTACTCCACAGTTTACCACAATATGACTGGTTGGCTTTGGGAAATACAGTAAGCATATAAACACTGTCTCAGTTTGATCTTAACATCTTAAACATGCTTGTAATACTTTTCAATGAAAATATGAATTACACTTAATTAACATACTGATAATGTATGCGTTGGGACATGTTCATGTGTGATTGTAATTTGTTTGTAATCACTTGTAAAACAACTGATGAACCTCCCCCCCAGACACAATTCTCTATCTCATACCTCTTGGCATGTGCCCTCTGGTCTACTGGCTTACTTACTAACTTCACTTCAGTCACTACAATACGATCAATTATATTACATTGCTACAATAATCTGAGGTTTTATCATTTTTCAGTCATAAAACCATTAACTATAATGGTTAAGATAATAATCTTTTACACAGCTTATTTCAGAGGAGGATTTATAGCTTTTCAGATCAATGGACCACTCTAGAGTGTTAACTTATACTAACTTCTGGCTCCTTTGTTTGATACAGATTTTCCTCTGTGAATGAAACATTAGTAAAGCTTAGCCTGTTATAAACGGTGTGACTGATCTCTTCCAGGGAACATTTAGTAGGGGACAAATCTGTACAACCAGGATGTATAACATGGCATGGCAGTGAGCCCACAATGCAAGGATTAGGTCCTTTAGAGGAAAAGGAAGATGGAAACATAGTGTAAATGGCTCAAATTGCAGGTTTGTATCACTTATGAGATCTCATTATATGAATGTTAAAATATTTGTGTGAAACATAGAAGGCTAAACCAATATGCATTGATACTTTATTTATAGTAAATTATGTTTTTTCTTGCTAAAACATAATTAGTAATAATAATTAATGATTATTGTAACACTGGTGTGAAACAAATGCCAAGATGAATTTAAATAAATACATATTGATAAAACTTTTCTATACCTGTACCCGTGTTATTTCCGGCCCTTTGGCATTTTCTCAACCAGCTCAACACTAGCAATGGTGTGATAATTGCCAGCTTCCTCACATGACATAAATACCTCTGTTTACTTCTGAACTTGCTCTGCCCAAATTCAACTGTGGTGAAAACAAGGTGGTACCAGTGCTTTAATACATGAAAGAAAAGCTACAGTTTGTTTAAACACCATATTGTTTGCAGCTCAAGGTGAACCTAATACCATAAACTATAACGCTGTCCATAATAATATGGGTTCACATAAGCAGGCTGTGAAAAAAAAGTAAGGCCCATTTCATCAAGCTAATTGCCTGTTTGTGAGAGGGAGCAAACTTTTCTTCTACCACTCTATTATGGAGGCTCTTTCTTAATCATAAATAGAGCCCTTGTATCCCAGAGGGACTTGCTATTCTAATTTACAATTGAACTAAAGACCAAAGCTATCAATCTTTCACAGACACTTTATTTCTGCCCCCCTTCTCTCTTGTAATTGTGGTGACATAACCATAAACAACAGAGAAAAGGCTGCTGTGACTGATCTGTGGAAATGACAGCATTAACACATGAGCTGCACATAAGCACTCCCATCCACCATGCACATGGTTGTGACCACAACCACGCAAACCAATACATGGAGTGACACAGGCTTGAAATTTAAAAAGACACAGTGGTATTAAGACGTCTTTCTGGCACGTGAGGATTAAAAGACTTTATGAATGACACTAGTCTGAATCCAAACAGCACCAAAGTTTTGGGGGAAATGTGCAGACTCAGATATTCTAACATACATCTTGGTACCATTTTCTAATTAGGCACCCTTTATAAAGGGTTTATACATAGTAAGCAAAATGAAGTAGCATTTACTAATGCTATATAAATCAGTAATTAGCCATTAATAAGAATAAGTTGTAAACAAGAGTTTACCCTTTGTAATTGGCAATAATAACCCTGTTGTTAATAAATTGATTTTGTTCCATATGTTCTGCAAACCTTTTCCATGAGATGAGGGTTCAAACGGTCCATTAAAGGGGTCTTTTCTGATGGATTAAAAATGTCATGCTGCAGGAGGTGTTTATCATCCTCAGGCAGGGACAGGTTTCACAACCTGGCAACCCAAACACTGTTATCATTATTGCCTTATAACTGATCTATAAAGCATGAATACATTATTCATTCAGCATTGATAAGGCCATTGGTAACAATATATAAACACTTTATAAAGGGTGCCTCATCAGAAAGTGGCAGCAAGCTCTAATATACATGTTACATGCTTTCATGTAAATCCACTGCACAACAAGACAACAAGAGAAAGACGTCCCGATAGCTTTACGTCTTCCACATAGCACTGCAAAGGTCTCATGCTGTCAGTGTTCTGCTGCAGAGCCTCGGACACATTCCTGCTTGCAGCGGTGGTGCAGTGTCACGGTGGTGCAGTGTCACCACCGCTGCACCATGCCTCCGTGATGCCTTTAATGATGAGTCTTTTCGTTAATGAGTTAATGCAAAAACTCTCAATGTCATCAGCAAAGATAAGAGGGAAGAAAGCGGTGCATTGTACACATAATGACAGGCTCCCTGCCTGCCCCTGAGATGTCACGGGTCAGCCATGTTAAGAATGTGTGTGCCCAATCATCCACTGATCTTTATCTGGTGGGCCTGCAGCTAACCATGACATGGGCCCAATCAGGGGTGCTGATGAATGGACAAAGGGGCCCTTGAATTGTTGAAGCTGCCACATGACTGCTTCTCTACTAAATCATGATGACATTAGCAATCAATATACCAATTACTGAACAAGATATTAAACATGTTCGGCAAAGCAATGATCTTTACAAACTATATACTGTACATTTCAAGGACTTGTGGAGTTTTGCGTAAATCATAACGTCACCGGCAAGTGCATTGCTGATTTACAACCTGTAACAGTGATGTTTAAAAGACAATTTCATGCTCAAAATGACAGATTTGGACAAATAACCATAACTAATTTTTTTCTAAAATGTCAATCTTAATTTTTGAAATTATAAATTGGTTTAATGAGACTTAGCTGAACAAAGAGTCCTAGTCACATTCATGCGTACACTCAAAAACAAATAAGACTATTTGCGATTAAAGTTAGTTTGTACAGATACAGTATAAATACTTTGAAGCCTTTTAATGGAACCCACCAATGAATGATGTACAAAGTGACAAATTGGGACCTCAGATGGCTTTGGATGGCACAATGAGGTGGAATATAAAAGGTTGAACAGATACATTCCAGCCATCACTGACATCATAAAACCTGACAAATTGTAATAACGGACTGTGTAATCCACACCACTGTCATTCTCGTCTCTTCAAGCTCTCCCTGACACAGTTATAGTCTCAGATTCAAGTCTGCAGCCAAGTTTAGACAAAAAGCCTCATCCTGTCCGGTGGCATTTGTCTAGTTCTGCATTATCTGAAATCAAACGCTCTATATTCCACTCCCACCGTTCCATATAGAACAATCAGTCCAGCCCTAATGTGGGAATGTCTGTAATCCCCACAAAAGAACGCTGACATTTATACCCAGCACAAATGAATTAGACGGGGCCTGGATTCCTCCAATGGCTTTGTGCATGGTACACTAGACTGGGTGGATAGATAATGACACTTTATTATAGGGTCATTATGGCAGGTAGCTCTCAACGATGAAAAGGTAGATCTAGTCAACATAGACAGCTCTGAGACAGGTGACCCAGCATGTTAACAAATATGGCAAATGGGCATTATGGGACTAATGAATTCAAAAGAACCTCTGGGGTAAGATCAACATAATAGCCTGGCCCATCTAAGGATTGCCAAGAGAGATACACATCTTAAGGCTGGTTTAAAGAACTATTCTCAACTTTTGTGACCTTGCTTTCCCACAGTACTGGAAGATGAGGTGAGAAAGAATCTGAAATATTGCCAATGGAGTGTTACACATGCTTCATAACTAAGATGCTTAGTTTTAGTGTTGTCTTTTTCTCCGGTATCCGTCTTCATCTCTGATTGGTGATTATCAAACTAGCAGGTTGATTTAATGATACATTGCATTTTTAGCGTTAACACTACTGAATAGGTCATAGAGTGCTTTGAATTCTGAGGCAATCTGTCAAATTTACTCCAAGTCTTTCTTTTCTGTTTGAGTTACTTGGCTTAGTTTTGGCTAGCATGTATCTGCAATAATGTGAGAATGTATGTTCATACAAATATTGGGCTATATTATGTACAATATGTACTCTTGTTACAGGAAAGCAGACAAAGGAACATGTTGGTCTTATGTAGACCCCATCGGGTTTTTGGCAGTAACAATTCAAACTGAAATTCAATTTCAGTGTCAACGCATTAAAACTACAGAACCAATTTCACTCAAGCAAACCGAGATAAGAGATAATATGGGAAGCAGTGCCTTCATCACAGTGAGGTTACCAGGCATAAATTAGCTGTTATTCATCCCAAAAATTGTTACAGCACGTGACTTTTTGTAAAGTTTTGTTTTCACATTTGCATTTGTGTACAGATTAAACAAACATGATATTACTTGTTGTTGTATGCTAGGCTAATCACCTCCCAACCTGATTTCAGTTGTATGGCCATATTTTGATATTTGACAATTCTTCAAATGTTACACTGTATGTTAATGTACACTGTGATAAGATGTCTCTCTTTGGTAAGTAACATAAAGACATGCTATTGCTTCTTTTATTTTTGGGGGGGTTTACTGCCTATTTACACCTGACTGAAATTCTACAAAGACAAAAAACTTTCACTGTACACAGTTTAGTGTACACTATAGTTCATCCCCTGAATATGAGTTTAAATGATAGTTTTCACATTTCTATCAGATATCTCAAATGCATCTCATTGGACATGATACGAAGCCTGAGAAAGAAAAACAAGCAAACGTTTGTGTCAAATGTTATTCAACGGTCAAACTCCAGCGTAATGTGAAATGTAAGAATGGCCACATCTGCATTTGTTGTATTCCAACCACTCACAAAGGTCAGGTTTCTGTTGGTATATCAATACTACTTACAGAACTTGGATGTTCATCCTGTTCTTTTGTCACTGTGCCAAACGTTTACCCAATGGGATCAGTCTAGGTGGCTGCAAATCCTATAACATGAGATTAGCCCTTTTGACTTCACAGACAAGATAATGACATTAGCTAATGTATGAACAATAGAATACCTCTGTGTGCATTCTGATACCTCACTGAGAGAGACGAACAAGCACTTTGTTTTGAATTGCTTTGAATTCTCTGTCTCCACCTGATCAGCTAAAGGCATTCATAGTCATTTCCATCTAAAATTCAACCTGTTTTTCAGGGCAAATTAAAAACAAAGCCTGGTTTGTCCTCTGGACTGTATTAGTGACAGAGCAGTCAATTTTCTAGAGCGGATATCTTAAAAGTGCTTGTCATAAACAAGTGATTTTCATCACGTACAGTATGTGCTATTAGTGGGTTACACTTGATGCACGAGTGGTTTAACACTGTACCCTGTAAATAGATATTAACCTGACAATGGCAGGACTAATCAGATGCTAGCAGACTGATCCTGTGTGTTTTTTCTAAGCCTAAACAGCCTCAAGTTGTTACTTTGGAAAACTTTTTTTTTTGCAAAATGGTCAAAGATAAGATGAGATGGTGACGATGTCCCCCCATGTGTAGCCTATATGAGCCAGTGCAGGTACATATTACACTGTGTGCAATTCTTACATGGTACTGCAAATGGTGGACTTTTGAGTATTTTAATTGCTAAGATGTAAAGAAGGGCATTTCAACAACAAAATCTAATGTTTTATGTCTTTTTTCTTACAGCATGATGTATGTAAATGTGGTTTATTTTTGGTTTTCTCAAAGGTTTTCATGGGGTTGGCTCTTCAAAATTTGAATGACTGACAAAAATACTTTAATACCTTTCGAGAAGAGGCTACATCTCAAAGCTACCTGTATGATTTTGTTCAATGGAAATGGACAAAAAGGAAACAGTGATTGTTTCACTATGCAATTGCACATCATAACCTAATGTGAATGTGAGAGGACAATGCTTTAACATGATATTGTCACACAACAATTAAGAATAAAGACCAGGGGGAAGGTTCAAAGCACAACCAAGGGTGAAAGTCCCTCAGCCAGTGAACTTTGTGACCTGTTGTTTTTCTATGTGACCCCACCAAAAAGAAATGCCTTAGGTAATTTAAATCAAGTGGAGGTGTGTCACTTTCAAACAGACTTGGCTGACTAACCCTGCCAGAGCAGCCCACTGCTCCCCTGACCAGATGTGTGGGGCTTTTTTATTACAAGAGAAGGAGAAGCTGATAGTTGCAGGTGCAAGGCTGACATGAGGGCCAGCTTTGCAGGTCTTCATAAAGGAGATATCCATTGCCTGCGTTTAATCAGAGCCAGTGGGACGGGATGGGATTCATTGCTCTTTGATGGAGAGCACTGTTATGAAGATGGACAGTCACTTTGCTCTCTAAGTGAAACCATCGTTTAGCCTCAATTCCCAGAGAAAAGGCCCATTTGTTATCCACAGGGGAGTGCAGCAGGGGTGGTTATGCTAGGTGGAGGCTGCATGCATTTTCCACAGTTAGCGTGCATAGGCATACATTTATGGTCAGAGAAAATTGACTATGCTAAAACCAAAGTGACATACAATATGGACTTTGAATACCCTTCCTTCTTATACCAGCAGAGTAAAACCGCAACATACAGACACACAAACACACACACAACTGTGTATGATCTGTGTGTCTATGATCTGCTCGCTCACATGTGTTTATGTACAGTTGGTGTATATGTGCACATTGTTATAGTGCAACTTTGTATTAATAATTGAAACCAAACGCTGTTACATAAAATTATCAAGAACACCAGTATTGGACAGATCTGCAAAACCATGGAATAAGATCAATGATACTGTTTTTAAATTTGTGATGGGACATGAACTCCAGTCTCCTGCATGAAAGTCAGACATATGCACATTCACTACTTCCTCACTACATAAAGGGCACACTACTTCCTGCGTCGGTGCTGGACATTGGCACTGGATTTAAATCAAGAGCTGCAAAATCATTCAATATGAACGTAATTCCTAAGGCTACCGGGCTGAATTATCACCACTTTCCTAAACTCGAAGAGGCAATTAGATGCCTTTAAAAAGAGGGTCCCATTAACAGTCTGTCCACTGTTACAGTCCTGACCTCTGTGAGTCTGTTAAGATTCATTTGAGAGCAGGTTTATCAAACAGTTTCTTCTCTAACAGGAAAAGAATGAGCCTTGTCAAAGGGAGTGACACTTGTGAAGAAGACAAGTCTATGTGTAGCCTTAACTCCTTACTCAGTCATACAAGAGGATGAGAATTACACCATGTATCATTCTGATAAAGAAGCTCCACTCACCTCATAAATTTGGACTCAAATTCTAATATGCTAAGTGGGATTGTGTCTGAAAGGTTAATATATAGGAGAAAAGACCTTTGATTGGACATGAGTTATTGTTAATGATAATAACTAATCAAATTAAAGATAATTCGTTTGCTGAATTAAATACTGTGTTGCAGGCCCACACCCCATATGCGTGAACAGAGTCACAAAAAAACTCAAACTGTTATCAGGTCTGACATGTTCCTAATTTTCTATCCTTGCCTTTGCTTTTAGTGATTTTAAATCGCCCTGCTGTATCAACTTTCAGGAATTTTCCAGATCCATTGTTTTGTTTCTAAATAACCAAACTTGACAGGCTTGCCTTGGACCAGTGCTTTATAGTATCAGGGTATGAGTGCCTTTTCAGCCACATGTTGTATTTCACACTTGCATTGCCCTGTCTCAGCTATCATGCCTTTGTTGTGTTTAATGGTATCTCCAGCCTTGGACCACTGATACCAGCTGAGCGGTCAGAGTGTTAGCACTCCTCAATATCTATTACAATTAGTTTTTGATTAAGGAACCCTGCGCGGCTGTTTGAAGCCTTTAATGTTGTGTCAACTGGATGATGATGGAGAGAGCAGCATGGACGCCTCCCAGTAACAAAGCGGCCAGTAAAAGGCTCCGAGTGAACCATTTTATCTTCTTAATGGAAACCAGATTACCTTTCTTTTCTTTTTTTCCTTCGCCTTTTAAATGTTGAAGTTTTTCTTGATGTGATACTGACTCAGAGTATTCTCTCACTTATGTAATTTATGCCAGGGTTTTTGGCAGCTTCATTTCACCTTTCCCATATTGGCTTTGGCCAGTGATTTTGACAAAGTGTTAGTCTTGGAACAAAGCATACATATCAGCTTAGCAAGATGTATGACAGATCATCTCCTCTAAACATGCTCATCATAATCAGGATTTATTTAAACAAAAAAGAAACTTTATTTGAGAGCACAAGGTAAGTCACAGCTCTTTTATATCAGGATATTCTGATATGTGTAGTGTTGAAGATGCATTTTCTTATAGTACTTTTAAAATAAAAACGACATTATTAGCATTTGCAGAATACCAAATCATGAATCCTAATGAGTTTAATCAACAGAAGTGTTTTCATAAAATGCATCTGGTGCCGAAAGAGGTTTAGGTACCAAGGTAGACTAATGCTGCAAAAAGAGTTGGTAAAGTGTTTCAACAAGTTTACTTCCCTATGTTTTTCTCAATGTTTCATCTCAATTCTTCAGACCACAGCTATTTCTGTTTCCTAATCAGGTCTTTGAGAACAATGTTAGAAACTCTTGGAAGTCTTATCCTCATTCGGTGATTTAGTGACTAATCAAGTATACATTATTGTAAATATTTTTAAGTGGTCCGTTATGTTGAGCGTTTTTGTTAGAAGAAGAAAGAAACAAGCAGAAAAAAATCAATCGTGACTACTTGCTTTTCTTAATTTGACCCCAAATTATGTTTAAAAGAGGTACACAAACTAAACTTCTGAACATGCAATGTCCCATTGGTAATATGTACAAGAATACACTTTCCATGGTGGTCAAAATTCAATTTTTCTGAAGTTGTGTGTAAGTAAGCAAGTCATAGACTTCTAGAACTGCTTTTTATTAATTATACTGCAGTACATCATCTTTCAGAAATGTATTCTAGATAATTTATTTATCATAGACAATTCTCCTCTGAAGATTTTATGCAGTGACTGCCATTATAAAGTTTGGAAACTAAGTAAACACGGCCTACTGAGAAATGTCAAAGTAGTCAAAGAATTTCATAAATAAACATGTCAAGAAGTACAAAGGTCAAACAACCACACAGCCTTTCTGTATTCTAAAACACTGCAAAATATTCAGGATTCATGTTCGGAGCACCCTAGTGGTTTTGGATGATCACATGTTGAAGCAATTCACAGAGAAACGCCTTCTCCACAAGTAGTTTTCTTAGTTATCAGAGGCATGTGGGAAAGCAATAAAAATAGTTTTCTGCATTTTATCAAAATAAACAAAAGATTCAATGATGTTCTGTTGAGGCCGAGGATTAGAGTGCTTTTTCCTGCATGGCCAAAGCTGTGATTAGAAACCATGTTCTCTGTTACTCATTCTGACACTGAATAACCAGCTATCCTGCCTTCAACACATCTCTTTCAGTAAAAAAGTCATAAATCAGCTGGGTAATCAATTACTAGGTAAAAAAGAAAAGACACAAGTGTGCTTGAAACAAGTGATCCTAACACCATGACTGTGCAAAATAATTATCAACTACTGCTCTGACATACCACACAGAGTGACTCCTTCCTTTATTATTTTCCCACAAACTGTACAATCTTTTAATGTTCTTTATTAAGGAAAGACTAAGAATTCTTAGCATACTGAAGGTCTTTCATATGTTTGACGCTGCTAAGGACTGTGAGCCGTCTCTGTCACACTCACAAACATGAGCGGGAGATAAAAAAAGTGCTGGCATGCAAGCAGTCTGATAAGTTGCAGCTTGTGTAGTTTTGTTTAGTTTACTTAATCCCTGAGCTGGAAATGACCTTGTGAACTTAAGATGGGTTGAATGTTTTTTCTGCTTCTTCTTTTCTCTTTTTATTTGACTCTGTCAGCAGCTATCTCTCCATACAATACCTTCATTACTCTTTGGGTGGCTTTCAAATATTTAAATCTCAGAGGTGTACTGTGTTGCTGGCATTGGGTGTATGTGTGCCTCTGCTGCTTTACCAAACTGATCCAGAGCTTGCTTTCTACCACATTCACACATTACAGGTCAAAGATCGCTGTCCTAGAACAATTACATTCACTTCTTTAGCACCAGCTTGAACTTGCTTTCATCCAACATGCTTTTGTGCACACATGGCCTATAACCTGGCCAACCTTGGCTTAATCATTACCATGGCCTGTTTATCTGATTGTCATGCAGGTAACCATTAATAAGTGTTTACCTCCCGATGACCTCTGAAAATGTGCATGCCGCCTTTGCCCCACAATTGTCAGCCCTATCAGACAAGTTGGCCTGATTTTTTTTTCTTTGAAACTGGCTGCACCTTGGACTATAATAATGCAACCGGGCTAGTATGATAAAACCCCACATTTATAGATTTGATTCTCCTCAAATTGTTTCCAATTTCTTTTGAAAACAGCTCACTCCAAGCACTGGGATTGCTGTTATGTTACTACTTATACGATTTAACAATTTGGGACAAAGTATTTATGAAGTAGAAAGAAAGAAAGAAAGAAAGAAAGAAAGAAAGATTAATAGACAGGCAAAAATGAATCTGGCTGAGATTTGTATTGGCTTTGTGAAATCCTGCCATTTCCCAGTGACCAGCCATGTAGCCCATCTTGTGTTTAGCTGATGCAGAATGATAACTCACCAGTTGTCTTTCTCAGTGAGACGGGTAATATATAGCTGAGAGGTGTCCTGACATAGTTATAGCTGTTGGTGTCCTCAAAAAGACAAGGAGAGTCAATTACAATGGCTGAGCAGAACGCCTGTACGAATGTCAACTCCCTGCGCAGACGGCTGTGATAAATAACACCTGACCTCACACCAGGCGGTGGTTTCTCTGCAGGGCCTGAGACAAGCCTGCAAGAGGAAATGTGAAATCAAGGCAGAATGTGGGGCACTTTAGGAGAAGGGTGTAGGGCATATCACAAGAGGACAGGGGACGTCTGAATGAGCAGCGAGACATGTCAAGAAACATAGTTCAATTGCACTACTGGTGTTTACTTTATGGCAATGCTGTGAAGATATGAACCTTCACTCAGGGGGTGTTGTGGCAGGCCCTGCTGTTATTCATACCTGTTCCTGACAAGAAAAACAAAGCTCCAACTCGTCCTGCACATACTCTATTTGTCCGCATGAGACATAAAGCAGCAGGTTGGTCTGCCAGCAACTCCCATTGCGCTCGTCTGAGTGTAATCTTTGTTGACAGAAAGCAAGTGTGGGTATCAGGTCACTTTCTATGGCTTCCAGTAATGTACCACCACAGTGTTCTTGATCCAGCAGAGACAGCGTGCAGATTGTTGATGCTCTAAGTGCAGAGACCTCTGTGCATGGTCATGAACAGACAGGATTATTGGGCCCCAGCATAGCTGACAGTAGGCGAGGGTAGCATAAAGCACTGCAATAGTTAGCGCAGCTGAATATTCTCACCCTCCATCTTGGTGTATTTTGTGTATATGCATGCACACAAGCATCTATGTAAGGGGCAGCGCGGGGCAAGTGGGGGAGTCCCAGGTCCCATGGGAGACATGCTGGCTGAAAGAAGGGAGGAATGAGCAACAGGCAGACACAAGGGCACAGGCAGATGTGTGCAAAGATAAATAAGGAGATAAATCACTGAGTGTCGGGGCCCAAGGCATTTGCATTCCTGAAATTAAACTCCAAGGAGAAACACTGGTGCGTACTGAGGCTCAGTGACTTTAAATAAAATATATACAGTATGTCCTATGGTGTATGTACATGTGATGTCAAACAGAGAGAGAAACAGAGAGAGAAAATATTTTTCCTCTCAGCAGCTATACAGTAAAATGTATTACATTACTTCATCAAACAATATCCTTTGTTCAACCCTAATGAAGTCAAACGACTGTTAGCAAGTGACAACAACTCCTGGTGGGTTTCAGCTTTTATCACATGTCCTATTGAAATGAAATAATGAACTCGAGCAAATTGGAGGTAATTTTGATAACAAGCATTCCTCAGCTCTGTGTGCTAAAATAAATGGTGAAAGGGGTCACCTTCACGTGGCTTATTTTAGACAGGCTATGTTTGATCTATGGAGATCCTGGGTTGTCTCAATGTCACAGAGAAGGACACTCCCCTTCTGGAATCACAGCACTCCACATCTGATTTTCATGTCCACAGAAAAGACAACGAAGACAAAAGTGTGCTCGACAGGGTAATGTGCATTCAAAGTTATTTCCAAATCCTGATCAGATTTTTCCTGCCATCATCAGCTGCTTTGAAGGATCAACAGTGGGTGAAAACTGCAATGGAATAGCTCCTATCCTTTCGAGGAAATAATATTATAATGTTATAAGAACGCAATAAAAATATTGCAGACCTTGCAACTTTTCAATACACAGTAAAAGCATGCAAGCACATTTACTGATTTTAGTTTGGAGAGCAGTTCTAGTCCTCCCTTTGAGTTATGTGAATATAAAACACTGAAACTAAATGTTGCCGTTCCTACATAATCATTCACCCTGGTCATAACTTTACCAGCACTGGGACTTTCCCATGAACAGAGCAGGCAGGGAACTGAAAAAACTCATGGTGGGAGGCTCTGGGTGTGTGGGAGGGAGCATGAAGGAGAGACTGTCATCACTAATTCCTTGCCAGGCGGCCCAAAAAGTGTTGACTAACTAATGACCGTGTTTAACAAGTGAAGTGTATCGTGCTTGAGGAAACACAGCTGGATATGGGTCCTGTGCATTGAGTGACTCAGAGAAAACAATTCATTGTCTTAAATGCTATCCACCCACAAACACTTTTCTCAAAGCGCCATGGATATGTATTCATGAATGAAGTGAAGAGGGAGTTAAATTGGCGAAGGGAAACAGCTGGATTTTTAAAGCTGTATGGTTGGCGGTTGGGTCACAAAGGCATATCTCTGTGGTACCGTGGTGGGAGTGGAGGATAAAACAGTAGTCCAAGACTCGTAAATGAGGGATAGAAGGATTAGGATTTGAGTGCAAAGAAAAGGAATGCAATTTATCTAGATGATGTTGGTACAAAAAGGATGAGAGAAACTAAAATGTTTCCTTTGTAAATCATACGCTGTATCAACTTGTGCAACAAGCAGCCGCAGCTCATTTAGAAGACCTAATTTTTAATAACAGGTCAGAGTGAGTTCAGAAGCGTTATGTGGGAACATTATGAAGAACATAAATAATGTGGAGAAAATGAAAATCACCTCTTTCTAGCAGAAAACACCTCAAAATTACATGGGATTTAGGCATATGTTATCAACTTGTCTGACAATTATTTTAACTCAAATTTGGCATTTGGCAGCTACATCAACATGTGTTGGGATGATGCAGTGGAGCCAAGTTAATGTTTTATATTATAACTACAGCACTCCTGGCCAGACTAAGGCTCATGCTGTTTTGTATTCCTCTCAAGAGTGCGTTCATAACTCATTTCACATGCCAAGATTATGTTTGCCTATAATGAGGCAGAAAAAAGGAACTACATTTTACAGCAGTGCTTTAGTTGAACGGTAAACTAGTGTTTCCCTAAAATGTTCTTCTAATGAGCATTTTTACTCACAATCCTTTATGACCAGGCTGTAGTTACCTTTTGACCATGAGATCTGGAGAAAAAAAACTGTCTCTATTTATGGCCTCTCCATTACCTTATGACCTACCCCATACAGTATATGCTTAGTCAGCAAAGCAGATTTTACTTAAATTATTTGTGGGAATATACACCACTAATTCAACACTGTCTCAAAGGAATATGAATATGTGTATTTACTATTAACTGTAGATATGTTTGTGAGACATGAAGAGCCACCTGAATTTAGTTTTTAAGAGCATTCTAGGAATGGCAGGGTTGGTCAGTTAGTCCACCACTGTGTTCCAGAACAATTATCAAAGGGATTGCCAAGAATGAATAAACATACATTCATGGTCTCCAGAGGATGAATCATACTGACTTCTTACCTGCTTTCACCAACAGGTTAAAGTTGTCACTTGTTCAGTGACATTAAAGAGACATAAAACTTCATACAGACATTCATGATTTCCGGACGATGAATCCTACTAACTTTGATGGTACAGTAAACACGAGACACAGCATGTCTTGTGTTTATGTAAAAAACATAGCACCTCTTTGACTGCAGTGACATTTATGTTTCCTAAGAAAACATACTTAGGAAAGCAAGTTAGTAGTAGCCTATATAAATGTAATTTCTGCAAGACAGGGTTGCAGGTTGCGCATTTTGTATGACTCCCCGGTCACTTCCCCAGGAGGTATGTTAGGTACAAGAATGAAGCACTTCACTGCCAATGTTGCCAATGAACATAATCCAGGCAGCAGTTATGGTCCCTTCAAAATGTAAGAATAAGAATTGAATTTCAGATCATAAGAGTTTGAATCAAGCCACCACCCGCCTTCCCCGAGCCAACCACACACACACACACACACACACACACACACACACACACGCACACACACACACACATGCACGCACACACACACACACACACACACACGACAACAACATTCTGTGAGGAAGCTGTCCTAAGCCACTTAAATCTGTGCTATTTGATAGTGTTTGTGAAACGTTTACTTGTGACCTGCGCTCTCAAACTCCTTAAGCCATCCATATGACTGAGAGAAGTGAAGGGCCTTTTAAGGCCTTAAGTATTGCCAGAGTCCTCCTTATATTACTGATGATATCTGTCCTGAGGAGTTTGCTGACAAGAGCCCAGGGATCAGAAATAGCCATAAAGCAGATGGGAAATTACATCTTATCCAACACATACTGAAATGGCCTGTCTGTTGATAGAAAAGGCTCACTACAGTGTCTTTAAGCAGGGATTTAGCCTTTGACCCATCTTCCTCAAGCCCATGGACACTACTACATCATGACTCAGTTACCATAGACAGCTTTACACTGCGCTGCAACACACTATGCTGTAATACTGCTATGTCTGAGGGCTAAACGGGAGTCAGGGAAATCCTTAAGCAAATCATCTGGCAGAAATACATAATATGTTCTTGTACCAACTTCAGCAAACAGATGTGTATTGTTAAACTACAGTGATAAGACATGTTTGTACAAATCATGCTGCATGTGCTCGCACAGCACAGAGTTTGATTGAATATTGGAGAGACAGAGTGAGAGCGCGAGACAACATTAATCCCTTAAGCCCTTCAATGATGGCCTCTGACCAGGCCATATGAGATCCACTACCCTCTGCTAATCTGCTCCAAACAGTGATGAACCCAGAAAGTAGCTCTTGCATTTAACAAACTGTTGACAGCAGGATTATCCAGTTTGTGGCAATGCAAACGTCAGAAATCTTGCCATAAGTGCATGTCTCTTGATGTAAACATGTTTTTTTTTTGTTGAACAAAGCCTGTTCTGATATACGTATCATGTTATATATTATGATGATTCAAGTAGCGCCCCACACATTCGTAAGCTGAGTTACTGATCATTTAACCTCTGTGGGATAATTACTAACACATGTACAGCAAGTTTACAGGTTTCTGCTGTCTACTTTATCTGAAATATGCAACTAAAGGAAAATGTCAAATTGTTTTGGTTATGTTTAGCTACCGGATTAAAAAAATATTGTGTAACACTTGTGTGCACAATACAAAACTCTCTTCAGCATAAAATGCTATTTTATTGTTTTATAACTTATTTATAAAACTCAGTTATCTTCAGGCTTCTTTAATGTTGCACTAAACTTTGGAGAGGCAGTAATATTTTTGAATTTCAGGTTTATATTTTCTGGTATTTTTGCTTAACATAGGCAAGGAAGAAGCAACACTTCTTTAGTGGCAAGCATTGGCACCTCAAAGCTACAAAGCCCTTGGTTCCGGGCTTGGCCTTGGTTTTGCTTATTCTCTGTTAATGCTTGTTTTATTTCCTGTGTGCTCTGGTTTCCTTTCAGGTGCAAAAATGTATGCCAGATTGTTGGTTATTTAATCCTTTCCCACTGTTATTCATTAGCTGTTTTAAGTCTTTAAAATAGCAAACATTAAAAAACAACTTGAATTTTCTTTTAACCAAATTCTTCCATGCTTGTAGTACAGCTGAAACCAATTGACCACATTTGTAACTACTGTACACACTGTAGGCCAAAGTTCTACTGCATGTACACAAGAGCAGCATTACATGTAGATACGATGTAGAATAAAATGATAATGTATATTATATAGATGATGAAATTCTCCCCCATTAGAGTATACAGATAAAATGCAATCTCTTAATTGGTAGCAGATATGTTGACAATGTAATGTTTTACATGAACCTAAGAAGAGTGATTCAGCGTGGGTCTTTACCATTTCCATTTAAGTTTAAGTTAGCAACTTTTTCTTTCCAACATGTTTCCTCTGTTCTTTTCAGATTCAATGTTTAATATTTGCCTATCAAAGCTTTGTACACAATTATGTACACTCTTCATAAAGAACACATTCTTCCGCAGTTTTCTACAAAGAAATTGGCTTCAAGGATAAGTTTGGGACATGAAATAAGAGAGAAATCATGTCTGACTCTGGGGTTAATTTGCAAAGTTTCCCTCTAATGTCTTTCTTAAAACTTTACAAACTGAACTCCACTAAAGAAAGAATCTGCACAATTATCTCTCTCTCTCTCTCTCTCTCTCTCTCTCTCTCTCTCACACACACACACACACACACACTCACACACTAATGAACAATTAAAGGTAATGCTTGTTAGTTTGAAATGTATTAGAACATAAAAATACACCATTCTACTATCCGATTCATTATCTGTAATACTGTCACCCCTCATCTGATAAAATCCTTGAATTTTTGATTGACACTCTCCACCATGTTCACACTGTGCTGATTAAGATGCATGAAGTACACAAAGTCAGCTTGTTGGGGTCAAATGAGGTTCTTGTTTTTGAAAAGAGACAGTGTCTAACAAAGAATCTCTTGCACTTCCCCCTCACAAAAGTTGTCTTGTCTCTGTCTAGGTCTTGAACCTACAGATAGCAAGACATTTAAGTGTAAAAGAGTCATTCATTCACATAATGGTAATATTTGGAGGCTTTGCAATCTGTTGAATTATACTGTATCTCAAATTGAATTCCTTGCATAAAAAAGACCAATGACCTTTATTTAAAAAGACCAAAACTTTATTAGAACAGTGATTGGTTAAAGCCAAAATTCTTGCGCTTGCTTCAAGACAATGAGGTCCTCATCTCTTTGGTCAGAAGAAGAAACAGAAGCAGATTTACTTCACCCATACAGTTGGTCTGAGCAAGACACTTGACAAGTGTACTGCCATCTTGTGCATGCACCTATGCCATTGGTGTATTTCACTTAGACTGTATACTGTAACAGAGATCTATGAGCTTGGCCTCACAATTTTATGCATTTGGACAGCGATAATTTTACGTATGTGCTCAGCCAGTTACATTTAGCCCATTCAATCAACCCTGCCAGCAACAGTGACAGGCAAATGGCCGCTCAATCAGGGGACTGCTCAAAATTGTTCTATTCCAGCCGCGTCTTGGTTGCGAGAGTTGTCTCTCCATGGCAGAGCCTTGCTGTTGAGCATGATGCTGTCCGTGGAGCTTTACTGTAATGAAAACATGGCCAAGTGTGGTTGTAGCTGTCCCATACCACACCTTTCCTTGGTTAGCACTCTGAAGCGGCTCATCTGGAGGGTGCCACAATTCCATGTAGCTCAGCGGCAAAGATGATGCCTCACAAAAAGAGAAAGAGTGACTGGGCTGACGTTGGGACTTCTTTCTGTGTTTCATCCTAGTGCCCATGATAAGCCATACTAAAACTCATGGTTAAAGGCCCCCTTTCCAATTTTGGGTTTGGAGAGTGGAGTTGCTCATGTCAGCGGTCTGTCACAAAATAGTTTGGCAGCCATCAGGGACCAAATCCAGTCGGTGAGCAGGAGGCATAATCCTGTTTTTACCCAGACTGGCAGCTTAAGGGAAAGTGGGGTCCACCATTTGGATTCGCAGATGATGGAGCTGTCTTCCCAGCTGGCCTCTAATCTAACGGCGGGTGAGAGTACGCCGTGTAGCTATGCTGCCACTCTCCATAATATGCAGTCATCCTGCCATACAGTGAGCGGACATGTTTGAGGACAGCCTGCTAAATGTAATGTTATGTCCGCTGTTTTCTCCCATTGTCCTCATGTCTCAATGAAATTAAGGCTGCAGGGAAGTCTGTTGATGTGTTAAGAACATTTTCAAGACTAGCAAAGGTGTCACTATGTTGTTCATTCCATCCACCAACTTTGTGTTATGGGGTGTAATGCACATGACCTATAAGGTCAGCTTGCTAGACTTTCCAAAGAGAAAACTTGCACAGCTTGGTGACTGCTTGCAGGTAATGCAGTGGCTAGGGTTGGTTGTGGCTAGTTTTGTTCATGGCAATGAAACGTCAGTAGAGGAACACTTCACTGGAATTAGCTGTCATTCGGCAGAGCAGGGTCATATAACATTGGATGGCACAGCTTATATGATATCTTCCTCTGTATTGGGCTGTCACAGAAAAGATGGCACAGTTGGTCAGTGGTGCAAATTAAAACAACGCATACAAATGTAAAACCATGTCACAAACTTACTTGGTCTTTAGGAGCAACTCCATGGCAATTCCACTGAAATTGACAGATTTAATAAAAAATTTTAAAATGTCTTAAAGGCTATTGTCTTGTTTCCCTTTACATTTGAAAGATCAGAAATCATTCTTGCTTTTCAAGTGCATGTGACGGAAAGAAGGAGATGCAGCAGTAGGTTTATGTAGGCTAAGGGTAAAAGGCATGAGTAACATATTATGAGGTCACACTATGCAGTAGAGGCAAATATATCACAAACAAACATTTAAAGGTCAGCAAAAGAGGAAGAGCGATGAAATTGTAATTTACAGGAAAGTATAAGGAACAAAAACACAAGTGAATAATTTAGACTGGATTTGAAGAGCTTAAATATTACTGCACAGACAGGGAAATTTACACACACACACACACACACAAACAAACATACTCCTCAGTGTTCTCTGGTTGGCTAGGAATCAGACTTTGCTGAAAGAAAAATCCCTCCAACTCCCATCCTGATAGAGTCCATTGAAACGCAGACCCCACACCAAGACTAATAGCAATGGGAATCAGCTGAAAATATGTGACATAATCACATTAGTGACTTAAAGAACACAAAGCGCATAGACAACTTCCCTTGATCAAGGCACATCTGGAAGGGCAGGGGACTTGAAACAGAGTCCTGCCTTTCCTCTACTGAAATGAAAACAAGCTGTTTCACTATGCTTCCAGGCCAAAGAAGAACAAGAACTTTGACACAGTAATGGATTGCTCCAACAGCCACACAGCTTAATGTGAAGATGCCAGAAGAAAAAAAAAAGGGAAGGGAAGATCTTGAAAGGTTTCAGAATAACGCCCACTGCTTTCCCAGTGCATTTGAACTCTGACCTGAAAGACAGAACATTCAAAGCTCCAATTTTTGCTTGTTCTCATTTCAAAGTGACTGTAAAGCACTGTGCAGTTGTCCCACCTACGTTAGCGGTGACGTGCGATTAACAGCATTAAAAAGAAACAGCTAACAACTCACATAAAACAAATTGAAGTAAAGAAAAAGAACTTGAAAATCTCTGTGTGAAAAACAGACCAACAATTTTAAAAAACAATACTTTATCAATAAAATATTTTAAAAGGAAAACATTTTTTCCAGTAAACTGGAGTTCTGAAATTGTATACTCCAAGTTGCCAAAGAGTTTCCAGTTGAGCACATATAGAGAGGTGACAGTCATTATAATGGCCTTGTGCTTCAGTCCAAATGTTCTTTTAAAATATGAATGCCAAATAATATTTTCCAGAGGTCCTTCTACACACTTTTAATGCCCACTTTTGTCTTCTCTCTATCCAAGGAACAAAGACTGGTTTCTGTTTCTGCTCTCAGCCTGCTGTGCAAGTAAGGGCCTGGCCAGCCCATTAACACCCACCTCAACATGTTCCATTCCAGCATTGGGAGCTAATTACAAACACTGGCTAGGCTTAAAAACCTCTTATAGACAGCAAAGAAAGAAAGAAAGAAAGAGCGAGAGTGAGGCGTTTGAGGGCGTTGGAGAGAGAGAGAGAGAGGAAGAGAGACATTGAGGGAGAGAGTTGCTGGAGATTGAAGAGTGGGGAGGCCCCAAAGAGGCTAATGAATCCATAGGCAACTCCATGGCTTTGCTACTGCGTAAATAGTTGTTCACTATATGCACTGCTACTTAGGGAAAATGGAGCTTCATAATGTTCGTCTTTTGTCGCCCATCAAATTCCTCAAGAGCACAAGCGCTGAAAGGTGTAGCTGTGTTTTATTCTCCTAGTGCCCCTCTCTTTCTTTTCGCCCTTTCAACATCTATTCCTGTGTAGTGTGGAGTGGGGGTCAGTGGGCGAGCAGCAGTGGCCATAACCCCAAAATAAAGCTGTTAAAATCTGTATTTTTTGTGTGAGATACAGAGGAGAGGGACTGGTAATAATAAAATGTGTGCCATCTTCAAGAACTGATTTGGGGGATTTTGGTTAATTAGAAAAGCTGCTTGTTGTTTAATGACAAAAAGACAACAAAAAAAAAGGTAAGAAATAAATTGTCTTGCTTTGACACCAACAGCGCTCAACCTCAATAAAAAATCAAAAATGTATATATTTATAAGCTGTACCGCTGCCATTTTAGCATAGTGAAAACCCCATAAGAAAGTTATGCAAGTTTCAGCAAAACATTAGTAAAAAAAAGTTTCTCTGTTTACAAAGAACTACATGGTGAGTAAATACAAAAGGATGAGGACCTTTTAAGTCCATAAATCTTTTGTCAGCTCCTTTGTTTCAGAAAATATATTCAAAGATCTAAAACCTTGAAACAGAATGTCAAAACACCTTGTGATTGCTGTGAAGTGTCTGCCCCTCTTACTTTGTAGTTAACACTACAAAGATACTGCAGTCTCCTGCTGCAGATCTCACCCCAATATATCTTAGCAAAAGACACATGACATGCATGCGGCTGACATTCGCTCCGAGTTGTGGTTAGCGCAGTAGTTCCCACATGTAACTGTCTCTAATCAAGTCCTGTGCCTCGACGCCTGAGGCACAGAGATCAGACAGATCTCAAAGTGTGCCATCAACCACAAATTACAGCCCTTGATTTGAGGTTAACTGAGAGCCCCTCCTCTAAGAATAACACCGACAGTTGTAATACCTAGATTGACAGAAACCTGTGACAGAGCTTAGGAGTAACACTTGGTATCAAATTTGGCATGGAATCAGGTATTGCAACAGAAAGGCAGGGGACCAGGGGCACTCTTCCTTTGGATATTGAGTATATCATTGAACTGTATGTTGGATTTGATATATAAACTCTTATAATCATTAGTGTATCCAGTGCTAAATCAATGCCAGGAGAGGGGAGACCTAACACCTTAACTTGCAGATAGTCTGGTCTATTTCCACATGCATGTGCAATCCAAATTCTACTTTTTGGAACACTAAAGCCCTACACAAGTTATGTCTCCTGCCAAATACCTACTAAAGCAACCCATAAAAAAAAAGAGTGAAGACTGTTTTATTTCACCTCACGAGGAGGTTTTATCATGTGTACTTTTTGGCACGTAAATAAACAGAGCGGGGGTGAGTGCAGACTCATAAGAAGCAGCACAATGACATTTTGGGTGCCAGAGTTTCACTTTTTTAATGTCAAGGCTTACTTTGCAGTCACCTTATTCAGCGCCTTTAGTTACCACATCATAAAGCTGAGGCAGACATTTTCCCCTAACCCCTGGCACCTTCTGCTCCTAAATCTACTTTTCAAGAATGCTTGAACTCGTTTGTTAAGATGCGAGCCAAAGTAAAGCAAAAACATTTGTCATTAGTTGGCTGTAGTGGAGGGGTGCCCCAGATGTAGCCCTTGTGCTGGCTTAAATGCAATGTGTGTGTGTGTGCGCGCACTAACCACCCCAGCTTATGTGGCTAGTAGGCAAGCGGCCAAGAGAAAGCGGCCTCCTACTGTTTAATGACAATAAATTTACTACCCCGATCTGCATTGCTCTTGTATTTTGTAAACAAGGTTAATGCTCCTTTTAATTGAGCACCTGGTGACAGAATGTGACCTTGCTCATGGTGTCACTTACCTGGACGACTCCGTCCAACCATGGGTCAAGCTTTTTTAATTTTTTTTAATAAAATCTAAAAAAATCTAAATGCCTAAGTATTTGGAATTGCCGCTTCATCTTTGACAGTTTATGGTGCTCGTATTTTTACTCCTGCATGTGTACGTCTGTGTGCAATTGTATTTACTTGGCAGCAATTACAGTTTGGAACACATATTTGTCAAGCACACCGTTTTTGTGTCATTTACACAAGATAAAGTTAACCTCTCTTTTGCTAAATGAATAATTCTCCCTCTCCTTTGTTTTTTAAAGGATAAAAATCATGTATTTCTTATTTCATCTCACTTAAGGTGGTTCTTATTCTATAAGTAAAACTTAAAACCCCTTTATTATCACCTCAAAAGAGGGATTATGGCTAATTGAGCATTGTAGCCAGATAATTGGGCCCGAGGACCTATCCACATGGCGAGAATAACCCTCCTAGTCTGATTCTGAAAAAGAGACAAAGCCAAGGGGTGGAGTAATGTGAGTTAAGGGATTCTCACCAGCTCTTGTGAGAGCTTGTTTCACATACACAGCTCAAAGTGGAGCTAATAACTTAACGCTAGTGTGTTTTCACTCTTGAGGGGTCTTTCTCCTTGGAACCTAGAACATTCTCCCAGACCCTTTAGTAAGGACTCTTGAGGGACTTTGTTGAGCTTGCCAAGTTCTTTACAAAGACTTTCCCTCTCTTTATCTGCCTCTGTCTTGCTCTCTCACACACGCATGAACACACGCTCAACACACACAACAGAAAAGAATTATAAACTATTAATAAATCAGGCTGAAGTGAGTTAGCTACATTTGTTGTCATCTAAGCTACCTTTGTGATCTTATTTGTGTGCTCTGCATTGCTAAATCAAGGTAGTGAGCTTTTCTTCTTTAGATATGCTTTTCATACAAACCATTGTGTGATATAGTTGCCACATATTTCAGTTCAATAGGTAAAGTTAAGATTATAGCTTCTCTACTGATGTTTTGATAATTACATAAAAATGTAATTATAGTATTAATATTTTTTTTATTTTGACTGAAGAGAGGATCACAGCTGAGCAGCCTCAACCTGAACTTCTATTTATAATGTTCAGATAGTGGTTGAAGTTGTCACACTCCTTTTGGAGCCAAATGTGTCTCTGTTGGCAACAAGATTATATCCGGCCACAACTTTTTCTGCCTTTATTTCCCAATCTGGTTTTTAACTGTCCTACTAATTAAAAATCTTGTCTATAAATGTCAATAAATTGTCTATGATGTGTAAACAAGTACAAAAGTACAGTTTTTTCTACTTAAAATGAGGGCCACACCTAACTGTGTTTTCTTTTCACAGCACAAAGCATTTACTATATCTAGCACCTTTTCTTTCCCCGTTGGTAAACGTGTGAGCTCACTGTCCTGAAAAAAACACCATCGTTTATCATGATGAAAAATAGTGACACAAACAAATAAGCAAATCACCACCAACTAGTTTCACCATCACCTTCTACTGCTCAGTGCATCCTTGCAGGGTCAAGGTATCCCACTTCCTTATTACAATTGGCTGGCATATAAAAGTAGTTATTTGAAGGAGTGACCCTGATGGTCACTATATTGTATCATGTATCTATATTTCTGCATCTGTGGCCGGTAAAATTTATACAGTACACACATATTTATTTTATTTCAAATGATTTTCCAAATTCCATTTCTAAAACACGAAATAAGATTGAGACAAAATATTTTCACTTGGAACATTTCTCTTTAAGTCAAAAGCTAAACTACTGGAGGTAATTGTAACACTGCTAATGGGGTCTCAATCCTTCTTAAGTGACCTTTAACCCATCCCATCGTCTTTCAAGACAAACAGTCATGACTGTCCTTGACTCCTCCTCTGGTGCTGCAGCTTGATGCTCCAGCACTCTCTCAGTGTGACCCTTGGTTGACAGTTCTCTCCAAGCCCCCAAACTTAAGCTGCCTTTTGCTAAGCCTGGTCTGATGACAGGGGCATCAAGTGATCACTGGTCTCGGTATGAGAGCACGCCCCCCAGTGGGAGGCTTGTTAGTGATCCAACATTGCTCACAGGAAGAAATGGCATTTCGTTTCCTCTGTCTAGAAAGTGTAGTAGTCTGACAAACTGCAAATGGCAGGTAAAAAAATGACGTTCAACTGCGTAATATCAGTGAAATGTCTAAGCTATAGTCTCGCAGATTTACAGTTTTCCTTTGGTTGTATTTTGGAAAACTATGTTCCTGCTTACAAGCGCCAAAGTTAAATGGTGTCTCAATTCCCCAGTCTCCAGTTTTTAAAAACAACATTATTTGAGTGGATTTTCTCTACGGGCATCCCTACACAACATATAAATCAAGCGAGGACCGGTTACTACAGAGTTGGGATTGGATTCATTTTTGAAAGCGTATTATGAGGGGAAGAATTTCGTACTTCAAACAACATGTATTTACAGGAAACAACATGTAATCACCCATGAACCTTTTATACAGATGATAGAGTTAACACTTTTAAGAAATCATCTCTGAAATTACACACTGATGGTGGAACAAGGATTCTAATAAATGTTTTTTTTTTATTAGAAATGCCATCATAGAAGAAGAAGAACTGAACAACTGAAGTAATTACTTGTTTTAAGATCAAGGATTGTGCCTTTCATTTGAAATGACGCACCAACAGCAATATAAAAAAATGCATACAACGTCATGGTCATAAAATCACCTTCCGATATGCAGGGACCACAGTTGTTTGCAGCATTGCACATATGTTGTCTTTTTGCTAATACAACACATAAAATAATGGGTATGGAAATGATTCGGTAACTGAGCTACAGGGAAAGGTCACAAAGAAACATATGGGGAGTAATAGGAACATCACAAGCAGTATGTTGCCTTCTGTTAATATCACATAGCTTACTATCAGTGGTGAACTGTGTGGCGACCCCAGGACGAGAGCCAAATCATTCTAAAAAGGTCAAAGATTTATTTAGTCTAACATTTTCTCTAAATCTGACTCTAACCAAAACAAACCGTTTACAATTGCTCTGTCTCAGCTTGAAATGAAACATTGCCTACTGTCAGTGGGAAGATACCCTGGGGAATTGATTTAAAGCAACAAAAAAGTAATGATACAGTATTTAAGCCCCAGTATATGCTGAGGAGGCATGTTAATCATTTAAAACCAGAACATGGTGATGAAAAAATACAAATTTAAAAAAGTGACTATGTGTGTTGCATGCTGTATCATTTAGATAAATGGTTTACCTGGATTTCATTTACTAAATGCTCAAATTCTGCAGTGAAGTGGGATGTGGGGACTCCTAGATGTCAACAGTGCAATGTAAAGTACTTTGACATGGAAGGCTTTTTTGTGTTCACTAGAATTTTGCATTCCTGCATGAAAATGTATTAGCTATTATGGAAATCTCAAGTTCTGATTTCACTGACCTCTCTGTTGTATTTGAACCATTACAGTGTGTGAAAAAAACAGAGAAATCTCATTTGAATTAATTTTCCACTTATCTCAAACAAGAGCACACAGTTGGTATGGAAACAGTTCAAGCTAATTCGATTAGATAACAGCAACATCTCTTACTCGCGTGGTTAAAGTCCTCAGCACTGTTTGAAGGGACCAGTGGTAGCAGTCAGCGGTTAAAGCACAGTAGCAGAAAGGTTAATACACTCAGCACATGTTGCCTCTTACAACAGGTGGTGCAGCACGATCGGCGGCTCCCAGCATTCCAGCTTTTCCATGCTGGTGGCCCCTGGTATTCTGGGATTTACGCTGCCTCCCCTCCTTTCAACCACAGAGGCCTGACTGACAAGCTAATCGTTGAGCTGGGATCCCCTCAGCTATTGATTCCACTGCAACACAACACCTCCCAGTCAATGAAACTGCAATATAATGCTTGAGCTGCAAAGAAAAGGGGAGTATTAGCGTGTTGAGCAACTGGAAGAAATTTGCTGCTGCTGCCTCCACTGCATGCTCCTCATTGCAGCTGCTGGTAGGTAGAAACAGAGCGGCACAAATAAAGTAGGGAAAAATGTGTCTCAGGGGGTAGAAGCTTGAAGGGGTAGGTTATTAAAAGCCACAAAGTGGAGCCCATGCTGGGCATAGAGAAATAGCCGCAGCATGGTAGAGGCACAATGGAAAAGAAGGGGGTCTGCTTTCTAAATTGTTCTAATCCTTTGAGTGTTTTATTTCATTCGGTTTTGTAGTTTAAAAATGCTGCCTTGGACTGTGCGCATGCTTTGGCTCAACTACAAGACATCCAAATGGGCACTATACATATTTTTGAAGATAAAAAAGGCACATTTACTGTTCGATTAAAAGATAAATGTGTTTTATTTTTTATAATATTCCAAATTCTCCAATCGTAAAAAAACATTATCAAAAGTTTTTACACATGTCCTGACAGATTGCTGTAGAAAACAAGTTGCCATTAAATTTCACCAAGGTATTTGGTCACTCCTTTTACCTTTAGGAATTCAATACCCAGCTACTCTAAATATTGATCTGTGAGGCACAATGGCTGCAACAGTAACCACAATTACTGCTGGTTCCAGTCATTTAGTCAAGTATCCAATTTCCATGCTGTGTGAACACTTAATTAAAACAAATGTGTTACAAATATATATTGGGGATCAGCAGCCTTCAAAAAGCCTCTTGTGGCTTGGCAAGTCAATGCAACAAGGAGGATAGCAAATCAATGTCGCTGGTCACTTATGCCACAGGGATTTAATCAAACGTGAATACTGACAATAAGGCCCAGAGAGGACAGCGAAATTATGGCTAATAGCCTCTCCGGGAAAAAGACCAAACATGCTGTTTATGTCCAGTAAGACTTAAGAACAACTGTCGACCATTCTTCATTGTAGATTAAATTAAAAATGCTGAAGTGCTTTTGAAAAGCCTACAATACTCAAACATTAATGAGAGCTGGCAGGAATATTCATATCAGTGTTTGATGGGTGGTCATGCTTTCCAGCATTTTCATGTCCTTTTGAATTTCCATATGAGTAACAATGTACTTACCATAGTGTCACTGTGACCTCTTCTGATATTTGTGGTCTGTTTAAATTTGGTCTTAAACATGTCAAGATAATTGAACGGCTCATATTTGGATGCAGTCAGAAGGCTGTGTTATGTGTTTCGCAGTATGACATGCAAATTAATTACTAGTAGCACCGGCAAAATCTGCTGCTACTGTACAGCATATAAGCAGACATCAGGAAAGTTCATGCACACATATACACATATAAGAAGAAACGTGTAAACACTATAGAATTGTTATGTACTTATTGCAAATTGAATGACTAACCCATATTATAGCAAAGCAATCTGATGAAGACTGATAAGACTAAAACTGAATGTTTTTTTCATAACCAATGAACAAGGTAAAAACAACAAATCGTCCTTGCGGCAAGTATGACAGGAAATCTGGTTGCTGGTTAAAGGGAAAGCCCATAGTCATGTCAAACCAATGTTGACTGTTGGTTGGATGGTTGGAAGTGGTTTACACACTTAATCTGCGCAATAATCCACCATAACCTCCTCCCAAAGAGTTTTTTGTGATGTCGACAATCAGTTTGCTTACTAGGAAATTATAACCATGGGTAATTTTAAAGTGTTTTGACAAGGCTGTAGTTTCTCTGACACAGACAGTCTTGTATTAAATGTGATTTTGGTATTCTGTATACTGAATGCTCTGAGAGAATAAAACTGCTACAAGAGATGATGCTCATTTTTACACTCTATATTTAAAAACAAGACAGTCTGAAAAGAGATTATGCTCTGGCACGGCCTGTTGCCAGGTCCAGTTGAACCCAGTGACTCATATGGAAAAAACAAATAACAAATACTGCCATCCAAACCTGTCAATTATGTGCAAATGGTACATTCACAAATTTTCACTTTCACTTTTTTCTATTTTACTATTTTAACTTCTGCAAATTAGTTTTTAAAGAATATAGTGTCCATAGTCCAGGAACTTAATTAGATAGACTCCAGCAACACTTTCCTGGTAAAACTGCTCTGAAAAATAATGTCAATCACTGATAGTAAAAAAATAAGTTTATTTTAATAGGGTTCAACAGCATGAAGCATTTTCATGACTGTTGAGCAAAGCTAGGTAAGGATCTAAGTGAATCTTGTTTAGGAACCTAGAGCCTATAAATCTCAAAGCGCCTGGGTCACTCAATAACCAAAAACAGAGCCCTTGTGGATGTTCAAATGGTCCTACTAAAATGTTCAGTAGTAAAGTGATTAGTAATCTTAATTATTTCTAAGAGAGTTTTGGTGACTTTTGATAAGCAATTTGTGACAAGTGTCCAACCCTGGCAAAGGCAAAACTCTCTCCAATGATGCCCTAATCATTTTGTCGTGTTCAAGATAATGAAGGTATAAGTAGCAGATGGTTAGTGCACCATAAATAGCAAAGGTAATTAGAGAGCCTGTCAAAACAGAAATGTGCTGTTGGTTCAGGTAACAAACAAAATGCTACAGATTCTATAACTGATGGCCCAAGTTATCGCAAGGGGTTTAATGTAGACTCCCTCAAAGAGCAGAACAGATGATTAGATCGTCTTTAGGAGTGAAATTACTCGTAAGTTACTGTTTAAAGAATGTTGTACAGTTCAACCGTTAAAAAATGTACACAATTACACAATATAATAATGCTTTATAATCCTTTGAAATGGCATGAGGAAGTCATGCTTTGTTTATATATGAGAGCATGTCCTCTGTTAACCTGAATAGACAGTGAAATGGTTTTGAAGTTTTCCTGAGATTTTTTCCATATGTTGTATTACAGCTAATGACCTTATAACTCGAGACATTTTAAAAGCAGACCCATCTGTGATTTATCTCAGGGTGATGCACTTTAAACTTAACAAACATGCATTAATAGAAAAGAAGTACTTAAGTCCACTCTGTGCATGATCAAGTTTAATCTCTGTTGTAACGTTACGTAAAGTAAATAAAAATCTATGTGGTGCCGCATGATTCATCACTTAAACATGACGGCAGCTATTATTATTTTGGGGCTCGTTTTCTTGAATTGTTTTAATTGGATATGAGAATCTAGGTTACTGTTTTTCAGGTCATTCTCAGGGAGACATGGGCCAAAATATCTTGGAGTAAAAGAAGGCCAAACTGTTTTCTGAATATTCCCTGTCCCCTAACAATGAGCCTGTGTTCTGCATAAACAGTATTGCTCCGACAAAATTTTTCAGTCCTCAGCCATTTCTAGGGCAAGCTCGCACCCCTGGGAGTTTACAGAAATAACCACAATTTCAGAGCAGCAGATTTTTTTTTTTTCTGAGGCTCACCTGTGTTGTTTCCAAGGGCCACAAAAGTCAACTGGAGCTGCTCGACATCTGACAACAAAAGGTTATGAAGTCCCTATTATTTGCAGGTTTTGGCATCACTTTGCACCTTTTTGTTTTTCAACACAACATGTTAGCAATATCTTTTAGGTAGTTCATGGGCAAATAATACAATGTTTCTAAACCACACTACACTGTAAATTTAAGCGATCTAATGAGACCCTATAATGATAGCACCATGAGTACGCACCTCATGTAAAAGTAACCAGATGTCACAGAACGAACACCATTTACACGAAGTTTAAGTCTACCTTAAAATCGAATTAAAGCTCCACACTTGCACAATGCCATTACTGTAACCAGACATAAAAGCTCAAGGTGATTTTCAGGGATTTTGATACATAATCTGGTTCAGAACATTCAACTGCTTTAGTCAAAATGATAGATGGTAACTTTTTGAATGAGACGAGAACAAGCATACATTGCGGTTTCTTTGGCTTTGATTCAATTTAAGGGTCCATAAAAACAGAAATTAGATTTGCCCGTGTTCGTATTGTACATCTAATCCCACATGTTCAATAGATCTCCAGTAAAATGCAAGAATGGCATTACGTTGCTGACTGACGGCTTTGCAGATAAATGTTCTTCATTATCTTAACACCAGTCATCTGAACAATTAACAGTAACAACACTAAAGGGCTAAGTTATGACCATCACTTATAAATGTTTCAACTTAATGTATGACTAATTACGTTTTCTGGTCAGTTTGGAAAATGGACCCTTGAGTCGATTGCTCCAAGAGACGATGACAGCCTGTGTTAAGAGTTCCAGGGTTTTTACTGCAATGCTTTTTAGGACTTGTACCTGACTTACTGCACATCTTCTAAAGTTGTTGCCTAAAGTCTTTTTCAGTTAACTAGGTTTTTCTCAACACACTGTCCTTCCTATTTACACTGACAATGTAGCTAAAGTAGTCACAGTAGTCACTTAACATTGTCTATAAAAATCTAATTTCCAAAATAATCATCACCTGTTATACTGTAACTTCCTACACTTTGCATCCATATTGAATCTTTTCTTCAATTAAGAACACTATCAACTCACTGCACATGTTAATCTCTGTTGATAATGTAAGAGCCAGCCAAGAAACAAGGAGAAAGAACGCTGTGTCTTTAAATCTTTGTAGGAACAGGATGTCATGTAATTGTTTAGAAAGCTTTTGACAGGTTGATAAGAAGAGCAGCAGTAATGCTTCACAACAGCTGTATCTATCAACTATTATCACATGCTAAAAAAAATCTATTTCATAAGGGATCAATTGATTTCTAATGATCACTAGTGACTGGAATCTCAGTTGATTCTCTTTTAACCTTTTTTCAAACAGCAATTTTCTGAAATGCAGTAAAGCAAAAAAAACCAACAACCTTACAGTCCTGCAGCATGTAACTTTGAACACTTGAAATGTCAGGCATAGCACAGCAAATTACTAATTTCCTGTCTGTGTGTATGGCAGCAGGAAGTTAGAGATACATCCTCCCCTCTGGCTGAAGGGAAGGAAACAGTGTGAATGGAGAGGGGATGTCACTGACCTCACTGAAGAGAGTCAAGGCTTGACCTTGAAGCCTAGCTGACTAAACAGAGGGCTTAAATCACTCAAGGCTGAACATATCAGTGGATATCAGTGGCACAGAATTCTTATAATGTAACATTCCAATGGCTAATACTGTCTTTAATAATCATTTCTTTATAAACAAAATATTTTGAAACATGGTTTGTGCCAGCATGAATGTTACCAAAGCAGCTACAGACATTATATTTAATTTTGTCAAGTGAAGTACATCTATTATATATCTGTTTATAATGTATACATGTATAATGTGTAAATTGAAAGCATTATTACAGATGAAACAGTGACAGTTAACTAGATCTACATTATGTACTCATCCAGTTGAACAGACATGCTGTCTTAAAGTCAGTACTCATCCCACAAAACCTAACATGCTACATGTCCTGGATCATAAAGGTAAGAAGCAACTTCCTGGATTTATGAGCCTACAACATGGGATGAAACCATTTGGTTTTTATTATTCCATTTACTCTTAGCCGGACCACAAAGTGGTTCTGAGAGCCTGTTTTATGTATTCAGCTGCCTTCCCCTCAACAAGCATGTGGAGCCGCTTAAATAAACCATCAACCAGAGCACAGCTGCAACAACAACCGATCGATCGGAGGCAGGTTACCGTCTGAACACTGCGCCGCCAGCACGCTGGCTTCAGCAGGTGGGGTGGGAGTTGTAATTTGCTGCTGAAGGGCTTTTGTGCCTGCCTGACTTCAGAAAAACTGTAACTTGTGCCTCCCTTGATAGATAGCCATGAAGGCTGATAGAATGTGTGTGTTTGGGTGAGATTCACCGTTGTATAAACAATCGACTCCCTACCTTCCATAACATCTGGGAACTCTCAAGTATTGAGGCAGAAACAAATAACCAGGGACTTGTTAGTTTCTGATTAGATTTTAAACAACTCATCATGGCTCATGGAGTTCCCCTCACTGCGCTGCATGGCTAGTCATACAGGAATACACCAGAAAAAAAAAAAACAGCAATACGAAAAACAAATGACCATGAAGTGCTCATCAGTCTCTAAAAATGCTCTTTCATGAAATATCAAAAATGACATGCTTATGTTTTTTTACACTTTAGTTAAGAGTTTTCAGCCGGTTTTAAAGACAGCCTTGTCTATTTACAATAAAGCAACCACTCTAAAGATGGGGCCTCACTGGCTTGACAAAGATGGCAATCTCTTTGTGGTATTTAAGTCCCTGAATTCTGTGTTCTCCCTCTCCTTAATTTCCTCGTTCAAACAAACAGGCAGCATCAGATTCTTCTCCCCGTCGGTCAACTCAATCATGTTTACCAGCTCTTCTTGAATGAAGACTGTCCACATTATCAGTAATCCTCTTGTCTGTCTTGGTCTAACGTCTGGGTGAGCATTGTGAGTAAAGTCTGGACCTTTATTCGGTTTAGAGCAAATAAAGGCATTCCTTTTTTTCACTGCTTGAGATAAACTGCATAAAGTTTATCAGTTTGCAGAAAGAGACGTATGCATCAGTTTCAATTACAGCCAGAGACCAGAAATGTTCAAATGAAATCATAAAGCAAAATCACTTACGATGTTTCGACGGATTTAACATTGATTTTGTTTTAAATTGTAAATAACACATACTGTAATTATACAGTTGCAGCTTTTGGAAATTACATCATCATGCTTCCACAATTTTTACTGGCACAGCTGTATAACAAGCCAGTTCTGCAACAAGCTGCAGTATAACACAATGTCAAACAGACTATATCTGCCTCACACACCTTGTTGTGTTATTACTTTGTATCTGCTGTCTGCCCATGTGTTAGACTTACATTTACACATTCTCTCTCTCACTCTGTCTCACACACACGCACACACACACACAAGATCACACGATCGTGTCGGCTGCGGCTGAACTTTTGCACTGCAGCATGGCGCAGGTTCTGCCCCTGCAAATCCGGTTGCTAGACAATCTAAGCCAATTACAGTATGAGGGCAAATGGTTAACCTCTATAATATACATTTCCCAGCCTCTTTCTCTGAGCTTGCTTGTCATCCCCGGAGAAGAGTTATGCACCAGGGCCCAGTGTCCCAGGCGACCCAGTTTGAATTGGCTCAATTCATTAAGCCAGGACCCGTGCACAAGCCCGAGTTCACACAGCGAAGACACTTGCAGCAAACAGCTGCTGCACATTCCTGATGGGAGGGCCAGGCAGATGTCCAAGGAAAATCAAAGGGAGAGACAGGGGAAAGTTTATGAGCCAGCATTTGCCAACCTCAATGAGAAGCTCTCCATCCCCTCCTCAAAGACAGGGTGCAGCTGGCGGAACTCGTGGCCGTGTCCTGTTTGGGGCTCCCCTGGTTCTCCCTCTCCCACTCAAAACACTGCAACAACTCAACATGCTGACAATATCAGTTGTCTTCTCAGTGCTCTCTATTTGAACCACAACCACTTTGGCACAAGTAGAGGTGGCCTGGCTGCAGGATTGGAGTAATCATAAAATGCGATTCCTTTGACATTGTTACACTGAACCAATTCATTGTTCAACATTAAATCTAAAACTAAAGGTTAAGAATGTGCAGCCTTTAGAAAACAAAAATAAAAAAACAAGTGCAAGCAGTTGACGTAAACATTTTGTTGGGTGTCTGCTTAGAATCTGGAAACATGTAATTGGGATTTTTTGATTCATTTTAATTTGATGTTTTATTTACAATATAAATGGTATATTTTCATAAATAATTGAAGAGCTTCCATTTTTGAAGAAAAGTCAAATTTTGTATTTCTCTAATGATCCTAACTGGAAACATGCATGTTTTACTGCTGCATTCATACAAATTACCAATATAAACCAACCTTTTGTTGGGTGTCTGCTTAGGAGTCTTTGATTCACTTTTATCGATAAAGTTAAGTAAGGATGAGATGATACTAAATAAATGTGGATATATTTTCATGCCTTAGTGAAAAGCTTTAATTTTGTTTTTGTTTTTCATAAGAAATCCCTATTTTGTGTGTTCTTTAAATGAACATAATTGGAAACATTTGCCTGCAGACTGCTGCATGTTTTTTTTATTTACTTTTTTTTACAAATGTACTAATGTAATCAAACCCTTACAGCATAAGAAAACATTAATAACTAATAATTATTGTGAAAGTGACAGTAGGTTCCAGTGCTGTTGCTTTGGATTTTGGTGGTGGGACTGCTGCTGCAGTGCACTTGGATCACAGAGAGTGCCTTTGAAGACAACTCTCAAATACCACAGTGCCTCCAGCACTTCACAGACCTTCCATTCATCACTTTACAAACAAGGACAGGAGCATGGTCATGCTTATACTTCTCTCTCTGTGATACTTTTTCTTTGTCCAGCATGCCACCTCCTAACCCTCTACTGTCTCAGCTCTATCCCCCTCCCCACCCCCCGCTCATCTCCACCCCTGCTACAATGCACACAAACACAGCATGATGCCAGTTGTAATCACTGCTGGACACAATTTCAGGGACAATTTGAAGACTATTTATTATCCTTGGTCAATAAAAAACAGGGCACAAGCATTTTCTGGAGGTTTATTTGAGCCCTATTGACATGTTTATAAATAGATCGTGAGATTGTAATAACTGTGCATGTATGGTCTTTATGTGTTTTTCCATTTTAATGAATTTTGTTCATTCAGAATGAACACATTTAATTTGTCACTCCAATACAATTTGAATTTTAATCAGACTTTGCATGTGAGAAAGTGAAGTATCAGCTCGCTCTCCTTTTAATAAATGACTTAGTGACATTTACCTACCTACCATAATTTATCTGTAATGTAAAATCAAGTCCAACATATAACCAGCTTTTAATTCCCGGTGGTGAGTAAGATCCTGCCTGGTTACTAAACTGAATATGAAGCCTGAAGAGAGAAAGAGTTCCCCTGAGAAAAACAGTGATAAAACTACCAGTAAATGGTGCTGTATCCATTCGTGGCCTCCCCAGATTAGTTGGACGGGACAAACTCCCCTCCAGGGGAAAGTTCCTCAGCAGGGCTCCAGGTAACACAAACCTCTTAATCACACATGACCCGGCAGCGAAGAGAGAGTTAAGCAGCAGCATGGGGCCCTCCCATAGTGTCCCCCCCCCCTTCCTACAACATCATTAGCAGAGGCACATGGCCTGCCTGCATCCATCCCAGTGTTTACAAACACCGTCAACAGCGACATGCCGGGGAAACTGTGTCGTATTTTAGAAATTTGCCCATGATAAATTGGAAAGCCTTACAATTTTTACTAAACTATCTGGATCGAGAAACGTCGATATTAAGCCAAGACTTTGGCGTAAACATTTGTAATCTGTTGGGCCAAATGTTTTTAACTCGACTGCTTGTGTCATGCCAGTATGAGTCAGTTTTGACAAAATGCAATCATTGTTTTTCACTAGCGGGTAAAAATCATTACAAACATATAACATTTAATGAGGCCTTTATGACTGAATAATAAGGTGTTTATGTGTGTTTGTACAGGACTGTATTGTACAGTGTATCTCCCCTTCAGCATAGTTTTAGTGGTGCACACACACACATACACACACACACACAAGTTCATTTATCAAAGTGAACTTTTAAGGGGAAAAACATCCTGAACAGTGGTTGAAGGTTTATATGTCATCAGCCATTAGAGCGACCCAGGGTGGTGCTCAAGTTAGAGGAACAGTCTGTGTGCCCTTGGAACAAGCTGACAGCGGGTCTACAATGTTTTGGTAGAAGAGTCTATAAATATAACATATGTAAAATGTTCATCTGTGACAGGCGCGGGCTTTGCATTGCTCTGTGTACTTCACTGAAGGTATCATGACAATTTCCTCAGCTGGGTGTGAATCCAAATGCTTTTAAAGCTTTCAAACTACACCCAATGACAGACATTCATATTGTGTATTTTTTATTTACATTTTACTGACCAGTTTTGAACACTTTGTGAACAATGCCACATACATAAAATAGCTGCACTCATGGATCATCAATGCGGTGAACAAAATGTAAAATGTTAATCTGCACACTAAAAGATACCGTATGTAACACATCATTGAACACTGTAGTTCTAGAGATGACATTGGTCTTTAGTTGCTACTGTTACCTAACACATGTTGATCTGCATAAATTGTGAAAAATCTGACAAAGCAGGAGAGGAAGGACTTCACAATTTTGAGATGTTTGCTATAACTAGTGTAAAATCTTTCAGCTCCTTGTCAACATCGTGCACTCTGTATCAGCAATCCACAAGCGCAATCACCTAAAACATGCTTTGACATATTTGTGGTCACCTGCTTGTGTTGCTGCTACAAAATGATTAAATCACAGCACTCACATGACTACATGTTAAGAAGGTGATATGTGAAATTAGAGCCATTTTAACAATCTGGCACAGAAGTGCACATGAAAATTAGTCAACTTAGACTACACGTTGACATTCTAATGTTGATTAACATTAAAATAAAGTAAAATAAATAAAGTTACAACCTCAGCTCCCCGAATATATTTCTTAGGAACAAGAGATCGAAAGTCTTGAAATTTAAAAATAATTTTAGGGCAACCTCTGCAGTAAACTCCTACAGCAGAGGTTTAACGGCTTCACAATATAAATAATGGATACGTACAGAGTTGACTGATGAGGATGTATAGTAGCTGATTGCTTATTGACACCTGATGGTTATCATATTAACATCTATTATTATATCATATCATCATGAATAATACAGTTGCATGAAGATACAGTTTCTTATCAATTCCTTCAATAAGTTTAACTCGGCCATAATGTAATTTGTAAATTTCAAAGCACACAGCTTTGGCAACATCTTTTGCAGAGGGCAAAGGCTAAAGAAGGTCTTTAAGACCTGGGGCAGTTGGTCCGTGGACTGGAATGCAGAGGGAGGCTTGTAAATTAGAGCCCTAATGAAAACTCTCTGGTGTCCAACTGAAGCAATCATCTGGATAGAATCAGCCAGTTATTCCACTAATTTCCCCGCCGCTCTCTCCAAGTCCTGAATGCCTAATTTAGAAGAAAAGTGCATGTTCCATTTTACACACCTGCAGTTTGAACTCAAGGCTATGATCCCTTCAGCAAACTTTCTCTACACTTAATTTTAAAAGCTGGGTAAAAACAATAAATCAAAGTGAAAAAAAAATCCTAAAATCTTTTTAAAAAACTGACCAAACAGTTGTAAATAACTTAGTGTTTAAATTAAACATTAACATTTTGAGAAGATCAGCATACTTGTTTGGTATGATTTTTAAAGTTTGCAATACAAATGCTATTTTATATGTAACTGCAAGAAGACTCTCCAAACACAAAATGATACAAAATAATACAAAATGTTTTTATTTCATATTTTAAAGGATTTGACCAATTTTAGGAGCAGCAGTTGGCCAAAACAAGATCTAAAACATCTCCGCAAAGACATGGTCACTACCTTCCTTGGAGTTATTCAACCTTTCACCCACTGGGCCCCCCAAATCTGACCTTTAACCAGATGCCATTTGCTTAAAATCTCCCTGCCAATTTCAACCTCTGGAATCTGCAACACATTATAAGAGAAGGAGGGAACAAAGGCAAAAGATTAGAGGCAAGCCTGGTTATTAGTTTGCTGATACAGTTTTACAAGGGTCAAATGCAATGATAGGGAAAACAAGTTGAGGAGAAAAAGGTGTTTCAGAAGCTCAAACTAAAGGCTCCTAATAGAGCTGTGAAAAATGTCTTTGTTTAAAAAAAAGGAAAACATACATCTAGTTTGCAGCTGTGAAGCTATATTAATGTAAAATAAAATGGTTTCAGAGGAATACAGTATCTGTGCGCATGTGCAAGTCACAAATGTTAACAGAAAGTTGTCTTTTAGTGCATAGACATGCTGTTGCATGCCTGTGTCTTGTTTCTTTCTCTTTTTGGTGGCTACTGAATGTCAAATGGTCAATTTCTCGTGTTTTCACTTCTCATCTTTGCTTGCTTTAAATGCCTTTGTGGATTTTGCTCCCCCTCAATCGCACATTATCTCAGTTAGAAAGTGTGTTTTTACCAGGGTAAGGCGGCACTGAGTGGAGGTGCTGATGTATTGAGCAAAGTTGCTTGTCTTTGCTGAAAGCTTTTGTTTCCTGGGGCTCTCTATTCATCACAAAGCCTTTGGTGGGAAGAGACATAAAGACAGGCTCTGACCCTGGTGTGAGCCCTTTGACCTCTGTGAACCCAAGGGGACAGATTTTCAGCAACTGTGCAATCACTATTAGTTGACCGCAGGGTCTGTAGTGGAAAATGGCTGGAGCCAGACAAAGTGAATGGAGGGACATGGTGGGAAAATCTGGTCATTTATAGAACTTGAGAGTCTATTTCAAAAGAGGTGATGGTGGATCAGCTGACATGTGGGGTCAAAGGTGATGTTTGGGCATGATTTCCTGCCTGTGTTACTGTAACATCTGTGTGTTAAGAGACGTCTGGGACTAAAGCATTTTGACCCTCAGGGGCATGATCGTGAAAAAAGAAAAAAAAGTAAACACTACAGTTGAGACCGCTCATGTATGTTTGACGTAAAAACCCTCTAGAGCTACCTTTGTCAAGATAAAATCCTCACACCACTGAAAAAAAATCCTGTCTTTTGCCTATAATTATTGCAGTGCATTTAAAAATCATGATGGTTTATGTAGCATTACATCACAATGTAAACAATTTTTTAATGACTTACTACTTCAACTTTCAACACTGCACTTCATTAAATTCGCTTTGAAAGACAAAGGATTCTCCTGTAAAATGGCTCATGGCTCTCCTATGAGACCAGCTCTGATAAAGTGGATCGTTTTGGCTCTTGCACTGTCATCTACAAGTGTCCAAGTAAAGAAATACTGGGAGTCCCCAGCCCCAGGGCTAGCCATTAAGTAAATTGGCCTCTCTAGACCTATAGCTGTGTCACTGTCCGTGACGAGCTGCCACCTATTTGACCCATTGATAGGAGTCCAGTGCTGACCAGCAGCTGTTCTCTGGGCTTGTCTTTCCAAGCTTGGGAAGTGGTTCCTAATTAGCCTCCCACACCCATAAATGTGTCCAGTAGGTCAGTCACTCCACACTCATTGATCGCACTGATGTGTTCCGTGCTGAGGTTTGACTTAAGCTCCTTCATCAAAACGAATGAGAGGAAGTAGGTGACACAAGCGGTCTGCACGTGTCGATGAGACCCTCAGAGGTAAACATCTGATTGGAGCAAATAGATGAGTTAGCCGCCACTGATTTTTCATAGATTTACAATATCCAAAACTGAAAAAAAGATGTTGATTAATTTAACATGAGATGTAATATTTGATTGTAGAGGTGAAAAGGATGAAAATATAATATTTCATATACTGTTTTATCGTCACTGGTGTTCCCTTTGGATTTATTTCTAATGTCCTATTACAGACATCACGACCGGGTCAATACTTCAGCAGTAGCAACCGCTGGTTATGACGGTAATGATAAATGGATGGAGCTACACTCAGCCCGAGCACAATATCATCTGTGGCGTGTCAGACACAGGTTCTCTTTTATCGAAGTCACAGGAAACAAGTCTTTGAGGGCCTGCCCTCCACAATCACTCCTCCAGATATTTTTCTCGTTCTTTTCTACCCTTCATGAGTTGTTTTTCTTTCATTTAGCTGGCCTCCACCAATAAAAATGCAAGCCAATTTTCCAGCGCATTAACCCACGAGATCTTTAATACACAAGAGTTTTGGTGCAAAGGGGACGGCGAGGCCTCATGGAAAGATGGATGGGCTTGCAGACTAAGAGTGGGCAGTTTTCCCACTGCCCTGGTCTCAGCCTTGGACAAAGGCCTCATTGAGTGTGATGCTTGACATCAGCATCATAAACTAGTCATTGCTACAAAGACTCTGACACTTTAAAGTACCAGCTACTGTCGCTTTCTTTTCTCTCCTTGTTACAGCATTGCTAAGGCTAATCACGTCACTGGCAGTTGTTCGTTTTGTTCTGCTGATACCAATAGAAAGCCTCTGAATGTAAAATAATGTCCAGAGGAATTTTTGATTTTCACTCTCCTTTCTTCTCCGTTCTTGGCAGACTATTACATAAAAAGTCTGCAAGATGCCAGTTTCTCTTGATTTTGGTGACACCTTTGGTGATAAGCAGTCATTGCATTGGTTTTTTACCCACACTAACCCAACATGCAATGACAATGATGCTTAATGCTGCAATCTGTATCTTCATTCATAACAATTTGCATTTGTTTTCCCAGTTTATGCTCAAAAATCACTGTGCATCACTTCCTGACAGAAGCAGGATATTTTTGAGGAAGAGGGATGCTCTTACATTAAGCATTGCTAATAATACTGTATAAGCTTCTTTGAATTGTGTACAACTTCATTGACTATTGTTTAATATCAACTAGCAATGTATAGAAGATTATAAGAAGAAATGCACATATTAGTTTAGGGGTCTGCAGTAGTATAAATAAAACCAAACACATAATTGTCTTGCAGATTATGGGTTTATTACCAGCACAAATTTCCTTCAAGTTGATTACTGTTTACATTAGTTACAAGTGTATGGTCTAGTTTAGTGTACAGGTCTCTGACTGTTACCACAATTCCAGTATTATTTTAACAGAGACGGATTATGCCACAAAAAACATAAAAGCAAAAAAAACAAACAAGCTCAATAACCTTAAAGTCGTGGCATCAATAAGACAAGGAGATATGAGTATGCCCGTGTCAATGGCAGTCTGATCCTCAAACATGATGTCAGCTCAAAGCCAGTTTCAGATTCTCAATGTCATGGAAAAAGGCAAGGGTGCACTTTATTAGATTAAACACCAAGAGCCAGACAACTATGCTGCCAGGGAGGTGCTGATGGATGCAGTCACGTTTAATATGAATTCATGCTGGATTGCAACAAAAAGTGAGGAGAGCACTGTATGAAACATAAACAGCATGGAGCAAATATTTTAACATCTTTAGCCTGAGAAGAAAAATGACAGCATTTCTTGGAACATTGAAACATTTCTCAGTTGCTACTAAAAAAATGGCAGATGACTAAAGAAAATATTAGAGAATGTAAAATTACAATGTGAAATTACATATTATTAAAGTCTAATCATCTTTCTTATGAACCATTTTAGAATAAAAATTATACAGCTTAGAATCGTTGGTATTATTTAAAAGATGAAGGCAGACAAATACAACCATCCCTTATAATTGCCTACAATTTCTACATTAAATTGTCAGTTCTATGGCTATATTTTACTCTTTTACATTTGTCTACATTTTCTTTATTGATCAAGTCATAATTATGTTTGACTTGAAGCAATAATTGCTCTCAAGGGCTGTAGCTGCAGTATATTAAAAGACAAAGCATCTTATTAGAGAAGAGTTTGTGAGCATGACAGAAAGAAACTGTGTTGTTATGTGTTTGTATCTGTGTGTGAGAGAGTAAGAAAAAGAGGGGGGTGGGGGTTGGGGGGGGGGTGTTGCAGGGAGAAGCTCAGACTGAACTCATATACAGGGAAACAGCTGCTTCACATTGCTAACCCCTGGAACAATGTGAAGATAGTATGTTTAGACAGGTTTGGGCAAGAATGGAGGTCACCAAACCTTTAGGGAAGATGTCAGTCGTAGCTGTCAGCCACTGGAAACACACAGTGAAATCACATTGGTCCTCACTGGCATCTACTGCAGTTTTACTGTGCTCTAATCCTGCAGGGTAACGTAAGAAGAATTTGAAGAAGAAATTAAATTTTCCTCCACTGGTTCCTGTTTATTTCCTCAGTGAGTTTGTTACAAGGATGCAATTCACAATAAAGTGGCAGACCACCTGTCACTGATGTTATTCTGCATGGATACAGAAATCCAAGTTAGTCTGATCACAGGCCTTAAAGGAGGCAGAGACCTCAAAGAAGTGTGACACTATTCATCGTCGTGACTGCCAACGCTGCAGCTGCCCAGTCGATGTATAGGGTGAAACACTCCACTGTGTTTTTGTCACCTATTTACTCAGGCATGTGTAATCGATCCTTCATGTGTTTGGAAAAAAAAAAGGTACTTCAAGGTCTGGAGATTATCACCCTTGCCAGCTGGCTCTCATGTGCCTTTGAGTCTATATTTAAATACAGTCAAATGATGAAGAATGAGTTGACAAGGAAACCATTACACATTGGCAAGCCAGTGGCAGTTTAAACATACTGTTCTGTGCGGGTCAGTTCAATACATTATCTCTGAAACAGTGTCCTGTCATGATTCATCTATAGTGTTCTAGTCTGTAAAATAATGCCCATTTATGTTGCTCATTATTTGAAATAAATTAATCTATTATTAAAGTTTCATTTAAAAATGTATCTTTTTTTGTCTATCCAATCTTTTTGAGGTAACGTGGCAATTGAATAAACTGACAAAGGGAGATCATCTACTGAGATTATATGCGCCATCAGTCTAAAGCAGCATCCACGCTGCCCTGTCTTTTGAATGACTCTAGCGTTATTCTGTTAATAGTTATCTGTCCTCAAGTCCTTGACCTCTTCGAATTGTAAACACGTTTTTTACACCACTCTCAGCACTCCTTGACCAAGGGAGTTTTGTCGACAGTGGGGCCCAGGGATAAGCAAGCAGAGGCTGAACCTGTTCCGGCCCGCAGTGCCCTCTGCAGCACCTCTGCTCCACACTCAGTCAAATTTCTCCCAGCGCTGCCGGATCACATGGGTTAATCTCTCCTGACCCCTGACTCCTCAAAAGCACAAGCTTGGCTCTTTTGGACTCTGTCCCGGTGTGAGCGCAATGCTGTGCCATGGAAGTGGACCCCACACACATCCCCTTGTTCACTGGCCAGTTGTTTGCAGACTTCAGAAAAGCGAAGATAAGGTACAAGAATGTCAGGAAGTCTGACACCAATGAGCGGTATGGTAAACAAACAGTTGCAGACGTCTGCCCGCATCCCCTGCCCCTTAACGACCTTCAATTCCACCCTTTTAAATGTCAAGCTGTGAAATATGGTTGTTCGGTAGGGCTACTGGTTAAACAAATCACTCTGCATCAACTGAACGGCCAAGAATTTGAACATTCATTTTATTACAAAGTGTTAATAGTACAAAAAATCTAAATCATTAATTAGACTGAAATATCAAAAATATTGCTGAGACTCAATCTAATAATTGCATAGACTTAAATGCAAATAGCTAAATCAGTATTTGTCTTTTAGTGTCAGGGGCAGGTATTCAGTCCCTCTGTGTGATATGTCCACTGAGGTTGCAGGTATAGCGCTGAGAGGCAACACTGACAATTACATATGAATGGAAGGTATAAGGAACAGAGTAGGATTTTTTATAAGGAAACTAACGCTCTGATATCCTTCCTGGGTACTTTGATCCCTCTGGTGTAGTGAAGCAAAAAGCCAATCATTCCTAACCACATAAAAGTTAACAGAGCATGGCCTGGTATTTAGCTTTATGTTTATCTGCGTTATTGATGTGGGCAAGAGGAGCGTGGCCTGTCACTGTGGGTCAGATTGGCAGGTGTTGAGCCGTTCTGACGCTGTGATTTCACAAGCTCTTTGCTCTCTTCTTCAGGTGAGTGAAATGATGCTTGCTTTAATGGGGGACTTTATAATCTCCAACAACAACAATTGTCACACTGGAACCACTGCTTTCTACTTTACTCTGTTCTACCTCAAAGACTAAATAAAGCTGCGATAAATTGTAATTTGTGTGTTAAGGGTTGAAAAAAGATAATTTGCCGATCTGCTAAATAGGCAGTGCTTTGAAAAGAGATAGCATCTGGGGGACAAGTGAGTGGCGGTGGGAGAAAGGCAGATAAAGAAATGCGAGCGCGTTTCTACACATTCTCCGAAACCACAGGCAATCCTGATGAAGATGATAGAGGGAGTCTCTGATTAACCATCCGGTAAGCAGGATGTATGTCCCTGCCAAGGCAGACAAATGGAACTATTGTAATGCTATGACAGTCTTTGATCATTTCTGTGTTCAGGGAGATATCTTCATCAGAAGTGCTCCTTGTTAAGGCTGTCACAGGCTAGCAGGCATAAATATTTGCACTGTGTTAGATTCCATGGGCCATCGATATACAATAATTACACTGAACATATGAGCACCCTGAGGCAATTTTCAACGATAAAGCACATGATTTGTCTTTCTACTTTATTTATGTTTTATTAAGCTATTTCAGATCTGAGGGATGGGCATACGTATATTAATACAATTTTCAATTTAAATGGCACATAATGTAAAAATGTAATTATATTAATTAATTAAAATAAAATGTTAGACTCATATTATCTTGCTACAAATGTAATTTATCAGTAGTATGTACTTTACTATGGAGATTTTTTGAGCTAACTTAAGAGGCTGAACTGTAGACTAATTGACCTATAGCAGACAGCAGAAAACTTCTCACAGCCAGAAGCCCATCTGTATGGTTCCACTGAATATGCATGGGGCTAAGTACGGTCTAGCCTGAGCCATTAATAATCTTGTCATCACCGCCCAGAACTCCAAGTTATTCAGTTATTGTCTAACTCATTTTGCAGTCCTCCAGGTTCTGACTCCCTATTACTACAAATGTCACAGCTGGAGCCAAAAAAGCTAAACCTACTGAAATGAAAGCAGTGGTTCACTTTTCTTTAGTGGGATTAAACACTTTGCAAGGGATTTACCCGCATACATACAAAACAACTCCTGGCTGTGTGCAGACAAAACATTTTTAGTGATGCTAGTATGTGGAGGCATAACTGTGTGTGCGACTGTGTGTGAATGTGCATGTGGGAGCTGCCCTGGCCCTATAGTGAGCAACTATCAGCAGTGAGAAAGCGGGGGGTAAGAAGACTGACGCAAGGTAGCATTTGCAATTGGGAGGCTTTGGTTTCAGGCTCTCCAGTCATCAATCATCCCGGGCCTATTCTGTTCTTTGACAGCTCAGTACAAGGCTTGACATTTAACACTCACGACCCTGGACCAGGCTGTGCTCGAGACCACAGACTTCAGAAACACAAAAATTGAATAGAATGACACTTTTCCCCTCTTCAGTAAGTGGTGGAACTGAGGCAAAGCAGATACAAATTAATAATTCCCATCTGCAATACACTTCACTCTGGTGAAATTACTGCTTACAGCCCTGTGTTTCCCCTTTGCCCCTTACTCTGACATACACAGAAGAGCTAAATGAGAAAGTCAAGAGGCCTCTAGGCCTATTAGACTAAATGCTAGTATGTTTTTTATGTGTGGATGGACTCTGTGAACTTTGCAAGAGGCAGCTTTAAAACTTACAAGTCACGAAATCATTAGTAGTGTTTTGGAAAAAGGGAGCGCAAAGATATTTTTATAGCTTGATGTTTCAGTTAGCATTGTAGCTTGATGGAATGTGGATTAATTGTACACATTTCAAATTATGAGGGAACATTTCTCCATCCTTAAGCTGCCTCTGATATTACACTCATTGAAATTTCCAAGGGGAAATGAGCTTATGTTTTCTGACCACATTTGGTTTTTTGCCTTTTTGGGTCAGTAGGTCGCCATAAACAGAGTAATAATATTGAAAAAAAAACTGCTCTGATAATAACTGACATGACCTGACATCAACTGGATAATACAGCACTATGGCCTATAAAATACCAGATTTACCAAATTTGAACAGGCTTTTTTCCCTCAATAAGCACATCTGTCAGTCCAGAGATGTCACAATGTGACCTACTCAAATCTACAAAAACTGGTTCAGCTGCATTATATAACAAGCCCCATGCACCTCCCTCTCTCCCTCTCTCTCTCTCTCTCTCTCTCTCTCTCTCTCTCTCTCTCTCTCTCTCTCTCTCTCTCTACCTCTCTCACACACACACAAACAAATGTGAGAGA
>JAVQJL010028364.1:0-15387 GCA_036024295.1 Nannoperca obscura
AGTTGCAGTAGTCCAGCTTGCAGAGCACAAGTGCCTGGACCAGCAGCTGGGTCGAGTGCTCCGACAGGTATCTCCTAATCTTCCGAATGTTGTAGAGGGTGAATCTACACGATTGGGACACTGCAGCAATGTGGTCGGAGAGGGTGAGCTTGTTGTCGATGATGACCCCAAGATCCCTGGCTGAGGGCGATGGAACGACTGTCGTGTCATGGGAGATGGATGGAGACGCAAGGATGACGAAGAGTTCTGTCTTAGCGAGGTTCAGCTGGAGGTGATGTTCGGTCATCCAGGCGGAGTTGAGACGTCAAGGTCGGACGGAGGGAAGGAGAGGTGGAGTTGTGTGTCATCAGCATAGCAGTGGTAGGAAAAAACGTGCGAGCTGATGATTGGTCCAAGTGTGGTGGTGTACAGTGCAGTGCCGGTGATGCCCAGGTCTAGGAGAGTTGTGAGCAGGATCTGATGGTTGACTGTGTGAAATGCTGCAGACAGGTCTAGCAGGATGACGACAGATGATCTCCCCGCAGCTCTGGCAGACTGGAGGGCATCAGTGACCAACAGGAGGGCAGTTTCAGTTAAATATGGTTTATAGTTCCCCCCCTGAAGTTTGTGCTGAGAAGTCTATGGGTAACAGAGTGACATACAGAGCACCGAGGTCACATATGGGGCTACAGTACAATGTGCAGAGAGCAATGTTGTCAAAACTCCTGTTTAAAATGTTACCTCCCACCATCGAGAACATAGTTCAGCTGCCCCTTATGACAGTACAGTGGAGAATTATATTTAACTGTTTTCATCATACGTCTAGATTATTTGGTCAACCCTGTGTGTGCGTACATAACAGAGGGTCAAGTAATGAACATGTCAGAGGTAAGAGGTTGGAGTAATTAGAATAAAGTTTTCAAGCATCAGTTTTGATCCTCTTGTGGTCTGGTGTTTTACCAGATTGGAGCAATTTCAAGCAGCTCCACCCATGTCTAGATGGGTACCACATCAAGCCTTTGCTTGTGGTGTGGCCATGAATAGACCCTGAAGTTGCCTGCAGCATGCTGCTACATGTGAGCTGTATTTGGCCTTAAGGAACAGCATAATCTACTCTTCAATATGATTCTGGTGTAATGGTATGATTAAAGTAAGTCCTTTGTATACTGTGTATGTGTGTGTGTGTGTGTGTGTGTGCGTGCGGGTGCAAGTGAATGACACGTGTGCATGATGCAGTGACTTAAACTCAGTAATGCCAGCTTTTCCCAGACTCATACACAATGCCACCCAGCTTGACCAAATATAGCTGAGGAATAAAAGAGGTGCAACCCATAACTAAGAGATAAACAATGGATTAGCAGACAGAATGACCAGCTACTTCTCTGCACTTCCTGAACAACAATACAATACTTGGTATATCCACACCCCTCAAGGCACAGAGCTAATGGCAGAGGGAACTACTGCAGTTACTTCCCGTGTCGTAGCTGCTTCCTGTTAAAAAGGGTTCCGGATGATAGGAACTTCCTGTCTGAAGCTGTGAGACATAGTGGCACGGAGGAGTGGGACTTACTTAACAACTAGGAAGTTAGGCTTTGGTGAAAAGGCTATATATTATCTCAATGTTTGGTCTGGAGATGATTTTCTTATCACTGAATGGAAGGGAGAGTAAAAAGGTTAGCACTTATGTAATACTTTACATCCAAAGCCTTTTATGTTTATGTATGTGCAAGAAACCCTGGTGATGTTGGAAGACTTCTCATCAAAACAGCTTTTTTCCACCTTCGAAATTGATATAATTTTGGGTCCATTTTTATCTTTGAAGGAGGTTTGAATCAAGTTTGAATCAAGCTCTTATCCCAGACTAAATATTTGACCTGATGATGATATGAATACTATTCAGAATGCTGCAGCGACTAGGGTGGCAACTGTTCAACCTATTCAGGCATGTAAACCCATTATTAGGTCCTAAGATTTTGTTAACCTTATTATAACTCTAATTATAGAGTTGTCAACTTGCCAAATAACATTTTTACGAGCATGGATAGAGCTCTGTGCGGATTATTAAATCTAGTATATTTCAAACCTATTTTTCAAACCTGTCAGCCTACTTTCTGTAACAGAGGAGAGCCCTGTTGACATTAAGAATAAATATTCTTTAAAGCCGGGCAAAAGAAAACAGACACCAAAACCACATAACACAGGATTAACCAGTTGGACCAGTTCAGAAGTGAAATACTTGTTTAGAGCTGGTGAGCTCTTATGCAGGTAGAAGCCTTATTTGTTCACACAGCAGAAAAGTATTAAGGACAGCCTTTCCTTTACCTGCATTATTTTTGAGACAAAGGAAGGACATATAAAGAATAGAACAGAACAGAATATAGAATAGAAAGTGGTACAATGAACCCAAGTAGGACAGTGGCTTTCCTCACATGGTTTCAGGTTTGGGCCATTCAATCTGCCAGCAACACAGCACCACAAACGATGATCTCATCTCCTCAAAATGTGTGACCCAGACCTGGAGACCTCCCCTAAAGCTTGAGGGGAGGGAGGGAGGGAGGGAGGGAGGGAGGGACGGACGGACGGACGGACGCACGCACATGCACATATACACACACACACACACACACTTTTCACCACTGTAACCTGATCAGCTTTCAGGACAAAAAACAGAACCAAATAAAATCCTTTTGTCAAAGTAAAAATCCCTCTATTTTGTTAAATGTATCTACAAATAGCCTTTGACACTCCATATATAATGCCTTGACCGGGACTTGTCAGGAAGGAGGTAGACCATATGTGTGGAGAGAAACAGCAGGGACCGTAATTTAATAAGCAGTTATTCCTTCCTCTGTTTCATGTCAGCCATCTTATGCATCTTATCCAGCAAAAGCTGTCTGGTCTTGTTGAAAGAGAATATCTTCCCATAAACTGACTAGGAGGGTCTCTCTACGCAATAGTGTGGAAAAATGGTTAAAAGCAACTGCCTCCACTTATGCTTTAACTTTTAGGAAAATGCAAATTTAGATGCAATAATGCTGCCAGGGGGAAATGTACAGCTGCAGATGGAATCCAAACTCCACTTCCTCCACTGACCAGGCCAGTAATGCTGAACCCGTCTCCCTGTCTGCCCCTGCAACCACAGCTCTGAACTGGGCTAACCCACACATGCACACTGCATTCTAGCCGTGTGTCTGCCAAAGGGACCAGAACTCTGCTGATGGAGGAGAAAATCTCTGCATCCCCCCGTGCCCCCCCCCCCCCGCCCCCGCCTCAATGTGCCGTCCGGAACCAAAGACTCTGACAGACTGACACACATCAAGGGACCAACACTGCACTTATTCAAATGGATCTGAAAGCAGCAGCAGCTCTTTGAGTGAAGGCTCTGGTACTGAGTCAGAGGGTCCGGAGACGACAGAGACCTGACAGGTGATGGATGGATACACTGTGCCAGCAAGTTACCGCGGCTACGGCTCGAGTCAATAGCTTGGAGCCAAATGTCTCTGTTTAATTTTGTTCTATTCCACAGTCTTGTGTGTTTCACAGAAATTACTTTCACAGAACAGGGGGTTTTCATTTTTTAGCCCCATTTTGTACTTTGAATACACCACATTCTACATACAGCTTTTCTGACTAAAGGTCTATTTTAAGCCACACTACTGTGAAAAAAAACCAAAAAGAAAAAGAAAAGGGAGATTTACTTCCAGATCCGCACTAAGAGTAATTAGTTCCCCACACCAAGGAGGGCTATTAAACTGAAACTGAAGTACTGGGATTTCTGCATTTTGTTTACATGGTATTCAGGTGATTGTGCAAAGATAGGAGTCTGATATTTACTCTGCAGCCTCAATAACTTTATTTGATCTTTTTCATCTCTAGTGCTTCCATATATCTAAAATAACAAACATAGATCAAAATGACAAATTACAGGAAGCATAGACAACCATAATACGACCGGGGGTCACACGCTTTCATATCCCACTCACACACGCACACAGCAGTATGGTTAACTCAGCAGAGTTAGAACAGCAGGGCAGTCTAATAGTCCACAGTGTTGATGTATGAATATACATTATAAATGGAGTTAAACTTCCAGTGAGTACAATGTGAGACAACAGTCACAATAAACCATTGCTTATAGGACAGCATGAGAGTGGGAGAGATGTGAATGCTGAAAATGACTTCACGATAATAACCCTGCTTGAGGTCTGACCAGAGGTAAATTCTTCCATATGTGAAAGTGGAGGAGACCCCGTTTCTCATTACAGGGATGAAAAATAAACAAAAAAAAGTCAGCGCTGTTCTTTGCCACGTAGCTCCAGGGATTAAACTCAAGCAAAAGCAATACTGTGTAATAACTTTCATGATGCAACCATTTTTATTAAACAACGCAAAAGCTAACAGATGTCTGCTTGTCTGCATGCGAATGTATGTGAATAAAAAAAAATCATAAAAATCTGTCAATACTGATTTGGGTTACTTACAATCTGAAAAAATGCATTTTGAATGTAAATGCATTAGTGGGGGAAAAGATGTGTATTCTGGTGGTGTGTTTCGTCTGATTAGCATTGCCTTTTCCTGTGCACCAGCGAGGCAGTTACTCACTCTAATCAGATAACTAAGCAAGGGAGACACTGTGTATGTGTCCATATGACTCAGTTGAACAGACTGTCCGACCAGAGTCAGCCGTGCACTGTGCACCATTATCATCAACTTGCTGGCCGTACACAAATATTCAACACTGCAGTGATAAGAAATATTTTCATGTAAAAAAGAATCTATTAATTTTATCCTGCTAACTATCAAAATATGTAACATAAAATAGTTTTCTGTATCGGTTTGGCTGTAGTTTTGGTTCATTCTGTCCTGTCAGCGGTTGCAGAGAGCAAGTCAGCACAAGGATCTAAGTTTTCAGAGTGCAGAAAGCAGGAAGTAGGTCACAGTCACCTGACTGAAACAGCAACATAGAAATAACAGCTGGTCAACAACAGCTCCAAATTAAATTCAAAGAATTCAAATTCATATGGTCAAAAACAGAACCCATGACATTACACAATCATTTATCAAAAGAGACCAAGATTAGCACTTGCATTTCAAACATGATCAGAAACGGCAGTGTTTGCTCAAAAGAAAGTTGAGATAGAAGACCAACAAACAGCCATATCTTGTGTAGATTCCCCACATCATTTTCAAAAGGCAAGAGGCCAAAAGAAGACTTAATAGAGCAACTTCCCATCCTCTTTTTCATTTCTTCTTTCTGAGTAGACCATAGTCTTTATGTTAAAGTCGTTTACACTGCACACAGACTACCATACTCCCCCATTAGGTCAAACCATGCGTGACAGCCTTAAAATATATTTGCTGAGTGCTGCTGGGATCTAATATCTTAATGGGAAGTTTTATCATTCAACCACTGAACTAGAGATAATTATTGTCAGATAAAAAAATCTGAAAATATATTTTCTCTGCCTATGTAAATGTGTGTGCTTCTGAATGCCATAGCAAGATGATAAGTCACTTTGAGTAACCACTGTGACTTAATCTAAGAAGCAATGTATTTCACACCACACTAAAAACAGTGCAGAAAGGAAATCTGTAAATAGCTGTAGCAAATCATTTGTGATATGAAACAATTTCCATGTGACTGAGCTGAGTGGGGAACTAACAGACTCACTTGTTTCGCTCTCACAATCTACAGTGGCTTTCATTTTTTCTTTTATTGTGCTCTTGTACAAGACAGACACTGGCTTTTATACTTTATTCCATCTCTCATATCTTCACAAGCAATGAACCTGATTCCCCAACCAGAGCAGGGCACTAAGCTGTGTCTAGGAGCAACGGTGGGTTATAACGGTTTTCTAGTTACCTGCATTTTTTATTTTTTTTACCAACATGAGCTATTTGTTAGCCAAAGTGACTGGTGGAGTAGACAGACAGAAAAAATTAACTATTCAATCCTGGCGTCACAGATGTTAACATCTTACCTCCAGGACCGGTCCAGCTCCCAGTATGGTCCTCTCCACCCCGCTGGCATAGCCCTTCTGGCTGAGCGCAGTCAGACAGTGGATCAGGAAGTTGGTACTCTGAGTCTTGCCTGAGCCGCTTTCCCCAGAGATGACGATGCACTGGTTGACCCTCTTCCTTAGCATAGCATAGTAGGCCACATCTGCGATAGCAAAAATATGAGGCTCCAGTTTGCCCAGCTGGTGGTTCTCGTACATCTTGACGTACTTAGGGTTGTAGATGGGTAGGAACTTGAAGGGGTTGATGGCGATGAGGATGCTGCCTGCATAGGTGTAGATCTTTTTCTTGTGAAAGCGTGTGCGCAGGTTGTTTAATATGCTGTCCTCATTGAGGACGGGGAGGTTGCAGAGGTCTGCAAAGTCGTCCTGTGGAGGGGGAAGAAAGCCTCTGGCAGCTAGCCGCTGTGCCTCCTGCTCCTTAGACACAGGCGGGAGGTGGACATAATGGATAGAGCCATCATGGTTCCTCTCCTGGATCAGGGAAAGGAAAATAAAAAATACAAATAAAATTGAATTAGTTTAACCATTAACTTCTGAATGTGACGCACCATCTTTCTGAGATCCTAGGTTGTCTGAATTTCTTAAATGTAGTGAAAATTGTAAGGGCAGGCACAAATGGCATTGAGCTTACAGGTGCTATTATTACATATTGTGCTGAAGGGGTTCAAAAGATATTGGGAAACATTTTGCATGTGTCTAATTTACCTGCCATTTTTGTGTAATTTGTAATCTAGGTTGGCTACTTGTTTTTGTTTCTCGCTGAAAATTGTGAGAAAGAGGAAGAGAGAACAGGAGGAAGCACAATGCAATAGTCAGACAATGGGAGGGCTTTTGTCAGCGGTCCTGCAAAGTGAACTGTGTGTTGTCAACTCTACCTGTAGTAAAAAGTAAAAGCCAAGGCTCTGAGGGTGTTTCTCCTGGGCTTTACGAGGCCACAGCAGAAACCTCTGGACTGGCAGGTCTCCGGCCTCTAGCACCCATTCTTCCCCACCACATTCCTTCACCTCTGCCAGCACATACTTGCGGCCAGGGTCCAGCCCCAGTGCTGTGGCAGCGTCCGAGATCACGGAGGCGGCTGTTGAATCCTTCTGCACCCTGGTCGAGTAGATCAAAGAAATTAATTAGTTCATCAAGGTTACGGTATGAGTTTTCGATAGTACCTCTACTTATTAAATACAAAAGTAACTACTTCCACAACATCAGGGCTAAGTATAAACTGTTGATGCCACTTAAACATTTTCCAGCTGTAATACTATTGCACACTCACCTAAGATTGCAGCAGGTGGTGGACTGGGCAGCCAGCCGTGGGTAGATTTGGAGCAGGTATGAGCGGCTATCGTTATCGTTAGGGCTAGGCCCACCTCCCCCTCCCCCTCCACCCGCGTTCGTTGCCATGGTGGCAGCGCCATCTCTGACACTCATCCTGAGCCAGGAGGGGTGGCCTCAGCATGCCGCACCCACTGCTTCCCTCTCACCACACAGCACCTGAAAATGACAGGTTGATTGATCAGTGGCAATTATTTTCACTTTTATACATCTGCACTGATAATGGTGCCTGATCATTTTCCATATTTACACTGGACCACAATAAAAGGAGGAAACCACTGCAGTTACAACATTTGGGATGAAAGAGAAAGGACTGACTCACCATGCCAACAATTAGCTATCCTGTTCCAATAAACACTCAGCACTCAAACGCCAGAGAAACAAAGTAAGATAGCCCAGATAGTGAGCGGTTTCCAATATAAAGTATTGCATTCCAGCTTACTAAAAGCCTCAAGAAAGTGTCATTGCAGCTCTGAGCAAAATGCAAACGGCACAGTTTTCCTCAAAGTCTCAAATCACATACAAAGCTCATCCTTTGATCCTCTGAATTTCACATTCTGGACATAAATGCTACTCTGCTACAGAGGTGTGTCTTAGATTAGCCTAAAAAAGAGCCCCATACAAGTAAATGTCACAGCCAGGCCTTATAAATTAGCAACAGGTCATTTGTGAGGCCTGTGTCCTATCAAGTTACTTGCCTAGACCTCTTTCTTTGTAATCAGTGGTTTATCATAAAAAGATGTTAAAACAATGAGAAAGTACCCCAAGCAAAAAAATGCTATTTCCTTATACCAAAAGCTTACCTACAATCACCATTGCAATGTTTCAGAAATATCAGAAGAGAAATACGATAAGATAAGAAATCACGTTGCAGTGTGTGTAACAGCTGAGATAAGTATGAAGTGCTAACTACTACACTAAAACTGTTTTATTATGCTAGGCCATAATCACATGACAGTCATCAGTAAACAACTCTACATGCTCAAACTGCCTATGCATTTTTATGTAGAAGGATACAGGTTAGTCCCAGTCAGTCACTTCCCTCTTAAAAAACCTCCTCAAGGGATGTCTGCCCACAGAACGGGCTGACAAACAACATAGGTTTGTGCTGATCTGCCAAATATTATTACTACTTAAACAATCCAATGGCTGCAAAGGCTACTTATAGTAAATGTTCTCTAACAGTGTGCTGAAAAGTGGCAAAAACAAATGTTGAAGCACAAATGTAATGGAAAAAATTGCAACACAATATGTCACTAACAGTAATTTAGACTGAGAAAAAATGAATGGTTAAATACAGTGAATGTTACTAGTTTCCAGTATGTGGGTTTGCCTCAAATCTAAAAATACACTTTAGTCATCAGAGTAGGTCAAACTAAATTGAACTGTACTTTCAATTTAACAAAAGAAAGAGAAGAATATTCCTCTTGCTCTAAAAAGCAACCGAACATGGGTATGGGGCCCAGGTGTGCATGGTGGTGGCAATAACTCAAATGTATTAACACTGCAGTGTATTGTTATCACATCACAATTGCCACTGAAACTTTACCGTAAGTTGCAGCTGCAGATTCTGCACAGCATTTAAACCCTTCCGCTCACTGATAGCAACCAAGAAAAAACAGAAAACATTTAGGGTAAACCACAAATGGTGTAATGACTGCACATCATTTACTCTTACAGACAAGACACCTACAGTCAGTGATGTAGGACGTAGAACTTGGCAGGATAAAGTGTTTAGCCACTTTTCACCACAACAATTCAACTCTTATAATATCTTATAACATGACAGAGCCCTGAACAGACAATTAACTGTGAACAAAGTAAAGTTTGTTCAGTCCTTACAACGGATATAACAGATTTCCTGACCGAGGTGAGGCTGCCTTGAAAATTTTTCAGGGGGCAGAACATACTTATTAATGATGAATCACACGACTGGCTTCCAGTGACAGCTCAGTTTTGTGCTAAATTGTCTCGTGTTGTTGTTGTTTCAAAGAAAACGAAATTCTAAATAAACTATAACTCTTCCATTGACACATGGCTATCTGCAACCTGCACAAAGAAGAAAGAACAGCTGGGTTCATCCATGTAGCAGTTTGCCACACCACAATCTACAGTCTTTACAGTGGTTAGCGTCAGTACAAAATCATGTTGGGCCAAAACTCTGTAATTAGCACTCAAATCATACTTCTACGTACAACTGCAGGTTCACTTCACCCCACATCACACAAATTTCTGAAAGTGTCAGATGCTGTGGGTACTTTGCCAGGCTGACGTGATGACAGCTTTACATCATCACCTATGAACAGAATGCCTGGCCAACGTTATGATTTATTTAAAAGGCAACTCTTTAAACCGGTGCAGAGGTATTTCGGGACAGAGTCCATGTAACATCTAGCTGGACCACAACTGAAGGAATATGATCCAGGCAGGTTAGTGTTGTCTGTAACAAAATTGAATGCAATATAGTAGAGTGTGAATCACACAGACAGCAGCTGGTAAAGTTCTATCTAATGACAGATCATGTAGTGTGGCTTTGCATCAGTAATGGATGCTGTGTAAACTTTAAGTCCCCCTTAGGGAAACAGGAATCTGGTTTAAATCACTGTATGGCAAGCAGACTGCACTGCTTTGTTAACCTGATCCCAGGTCAAGTTCTGTAAGCACTGAGTCCCACAGTTTATCAATTTTATCATTCAGGCAGAATCGGTTTATTTTCCCAACATGAAAAATAAGAAATGTTCTAGTCTGAAACATTCCCAAAAAAGCAGCCTGAGAGGAAATTATAAAGGTTTGTTTTCAATGTTAACTTTCCAATAATGGATACAACCAAATATGTTTATGTGTTCTGTGGAGTTTTCATGAATAATACACACAGAAAATCTACTAAGGAGCCATTTTACAAATTAGATGTATAGCTCAGGTAAGAGGATGGCTCATTTCAATCATGTGTAAAAATTATTGGTGCATAATGGTGGCAAAAATACCAATCTCACCCAAAAGTCTAACACCTCTGCTTAAACAACAATAGATACCAAACCACATGGTGCTGCTAGTAACTGGTTGGGTGTATCAACCTTATATATCTGGAGTATATCTTATATTGATCCTTTTGCACTGTTCAAGCTGTTTCAGTTATCGTTTTCTTTTTGCCTTTATGAAGCATGAGCAGTATCTATCTGTTTAAGTTTCTGTTTGTACATATTCATAAAAAGCAACAATAGTATCGGTAGTTTACCATATGCAAAAGGACAAATATTTTAATAGAGCCAACTCTGGAATAATTTAGGTCACGGCAAAGAATTAGAGGGAACATAGAGCAACTTGAGACTCATGAGCTTGTGCTTTTGCCAGGCTAGCTGACCACAGTCCCAAAAACATGCAAGCCTGTAAAATGCCAAGGCATGCAAAACTACAAAGACCACAAACAACAGCATCATCATTATCCTTCATCATGGGCCCTGTCTGGTTTAAATCTGTCACTTTAACCCATGGGCTACTCTCTCAACTAGTTTCAAAAAAGCACACATAAAGCGATAGTATCCGTGTGTAAGACATAAATCATTTCATAGTGACAGAGAGGAAATTGAACAAAGAAAAAAGAGTGGAAGGCAGAAGGACAGACAGAAAGGTAAACATCTAAAAGTGAGAGAAAAGAGAGAGGTCTCTGGGGACAATCAAAGGAGATGGAGGCTTTGAGATAATACAGCTTCCTCCCTGTGGAGGAGATCCTCTGCAAGGATGCCCAGCATTCCACAGATAAGACTCGGGGTTGTCTGCTTTGCATAGGCTTAGCCTGGCACTTTAGCTGCTTACTGGGGGTTGATGGGAAGACACTAGAGCACATGACTACCGCTGAGGGTAGAGAGGGGCTCTTTAGCTGCTTATTGTGGGCAGGGGAAGGCATTAACAACTAACAAGCTCCTTAAACCAGACATTTTTTAAAGGCGGTACCGACCACTCATCCCCATTGGACTCACTAACCCCATTTCACCTAACCCCCTCATTATCCAGTCAAGAAGAATAGGCTTACAGTAAATTAATTCCACTGTACATTCATCAGTAAGCTAAATAAAGATTGGCTTTCACACGTAACTCATGTTACTCAGATCATTTATCAACACAACAGTACAATCAATTTAACAGCCAGTAACAGCACTTATTGAAAAATAAGATTAATAGCTGGGTTTTCTTGTAATTCAATTTTCAAAATGAGCTTCAGATAAAATTTTCTTAGACCACACATCATGTCTTAACTGCTACACTGATTTTCAATCCTCTTGTCACACAGGAACTATTCGAGACATTAGAGTCATCTGGGGGTCAATATTTCACTGAGCTGTGCTTTTAACACTGAAAGTTATGGAACAAAATCACTGAATTAAAAAAAGTGTGTTGCATGCATGCATGCACATAGGAAAAAAAATGAAAAAAGAGAAGAAAAAAAAGGTTCATAAAACAAGCACTCTTCTAACTTAATTATAACTGAAGCTGGAGTTGGCTGTAAGAGCGAGAATTGTCAGTCACTGGCAAAAGGGAAATAAGCCAACTAGGTCTTACTCACTTTCTCCCAACTCCTACTCCTACGGTCTTCATCTTCACCCACCTATCAAAGAAACAGTGAAAAGCTCTACCCAAAGAAGAAGGAAGAGGAGGAGCGATAGTATGTCTGGAGTGCCAATTAGTGGAGAAAATAAATATTTTGCCTTTATATGGCCAGTTGTTGCAGTGTTTATGATCTTACTTAGAGATGTGTGAAAGCACTGAGTGTTAAGCTCTTAGTCTATAGTGCTATAGACAGTAAAATGTCTTCCTAATGGACCTCCCAAGACTGGAGCACACACTCAGATCCGACTACATAAACACTGTAGCCAGTCAGTGCTGTGACACCGCCAGCTGACTATGATCTGGCAGGAAGTGAATGACCCAGTGACACATAAAGGGTTGACAAACTTCAGTTGGAATACACTGTATTTGTCTGTTTTAACTCTCTTTCTCAATCCTCCTGTCTCTCCCTAGCTGTATGCCTCACACTCTAACGCACGCAGACACACAGACATGAATGAAAACGAAGAAAGTTATGTCAGCAGCGGTGTGTGTGGTGTGGAAACAAAGTATGGTGACTCCCAGCATTCCTCTTCGGCGTCACAGGCGGACGTCCTATAAATCTCATGAGTCAGGCCTTCAAGCACCTCCTATCACGGACGTAGCTAGTCACAACATGACAGTGAAAGCAGTTTGGAGGACCCAATTATTTAAACTAAGAAAGTCTATCACTGTGATCTTTCCAAAAACTGTAAAGCCAACTTTGAATGCTTCCATAGTTCGTTGACATTTCCACCAACATTTATGTACACCATCTTTAGATTTCAACATGTAATTATTCTATTTGCTGTGAAAATTAAAAGATTAATCATTAAAGTCCCTTTTTCAAGCAAAATTGCCTAACGTTCAGATTCATTATTCATTCATTATTCAAAATGTGAGGATTTGCTGCTTTTCTTTGTTATATGTGATTGTGGGGCACATATCTGTGGGTATATATGGGTTTTGAAATGTCAGAAGATGAATAAGACTTTTTTTATAGGGTGTCTTGAGTCATAGTTTAACACAAACAACATACTGAGAGAAAAAAGGGAAAAAAGGCAAGGGAATAAAAAGGGGTCATTCAGGGCTTCATGAACTAAACAACACTGACTCGCCTAAGGTTTCAACAGACAGTTTGTGAAGATTTGTAGAGTCCTTGTAAGGACTTGTAATATCAACAGCACTTTTAATTTAATTGAAAATATTACCATGACTGAAAGATAAGAAAAAGGAACAACAATCCCTTCAACTTTGTTCTGGAGGACGCAGCCCTAATGAGTAAATGCAAGGCTACATTCCCCACCATGAGAGTTGAAAAGGACACATTTCTAGGTCCAACTCGCAAAAGTATGAGCAAGTTAAGTGTAATTGTAGAGATGAGTGATTGTGACTATGTAGTAACAAGAGATGCGTCAGGGAAATCACATACTACATGTCTGGCTGCTTTGTGAAGCAATCTAGATGCTGGACAGGCAGAAAAGAAACTATGTACATCAATGCTAATGTTATCAATATTCCTCCTCCTCAACTTGTTCCAACAGAAGATACATATATTTTGAATCATACTATGTCTTATATAGCTTGTTTTAAAGCTTTATTGATCCAACTTCTTCTTAATAAATGAACTGTTCGAATTCATCTGCCAATGTTTTTATAATTCTGATATCTTTGAAAATCCTTGACTAGAATTTAATAAAGTTCTGTTGGCTCAAACTCTGCTTGTTCCAACAACAATGGCTTGTAATGATGGACCCGCCAAAGGTCCAGAGGTATCCAGAGGTTAACCAACTGAACATCTGCGCTCAAAATGTAATAATTTTGTTTTACACTGAATTTGAAACATTTCAAACTCCCCAGGTCCAACTACACTCCTCCCAGAGTTCATCTGTGTGTCTGGCTGCAACGCTGTAGACCGAGCTCCTTTCCTCTCCCCAGGGAAAGTGGAGTTCGGCCACGGAAGTATCCATCCCAACTACAACTCTCTCTGCATGACCTAATGGAGATGAGAGGGGCTGGCTCCTTGCCAAAGCAGGCTGCATTGTCCTCTGGGCACAATGAGAGACAGAAGCAAGGGAAGTACAGTTTCACTCTGTGTGTTGGGTATGGGGTGTGTGTGTGTGTGTGTGTGTGTGTGTGTGTGTGTGTGTGTGTGCGTGTGCGTGTGTGTGTGTGCACGCGCTGGCCTTTGGCTTTTGTGTGTTCTCTTAGGGATTCATAAATACACTCAGGACTTGTGTGACTGACACACACACACAGAGAAAGAGAGAGACAGAGAGAGAGCTCCTGTTGTTGCAGAGTGGTGGTAAATCAGCCTCACAGTTGAGGCTCTATAGGAAGTGCAGATGCACTCAAAATGGCTGTCTATAGATCAGAGCCCTCCCACTAGAGCCATGTGGCCTATTCAAAAGATGCAGTCTTTTGTTTAAAAAAAGGGACCAAAACCTCAATCGGGGAATTAACTCATCCAGCAGACACCAACTGGGCTAAATAAGACAAACACAGACAGACAGAGAACTATGAAGAGAGAGAGTGAAGAAAAAGGGGGGGGGGGGGGGAAGGCAGTAAAAGCTCATCTCCTCCCCCCCGTCTTTAAGTCAGCTCCCAGGCTGGTCAGCATGAACAATAAAACCAGAGCTGAGGAGCATCTGCTGCCTCCGTCTAAAGAACAGGATAAAGGAGAGAGGAACCGCAGGGATCCAGTCTTTGACTTGTTGATATTACCCTACTCATTCAAGACGGAGCCCAAGCTCATGGTCAAAATGCTCTTCTTTGGCACAAGTAAGCGGCTGGAAAAGTATTATGGAGCGCAGAGAAAGACATCACAGATCATACATTTAAGTCAAACTGCACAGTGGCCAGTCTTTGAGAGTGATAAACAACACTATAACTAAACTCAAGCCAGCCAACTGTCACAATAACTTACTGTAACTGTGATGGACAATGCTAATCAATTACAACACGGTCATCTGAGTGCAATCCATTGATCTTCCTCTCCCAGTGTCATGTGTCTGAGTCATGTATTGACAAACTGAAGCGGGCTGCTGTTCATTTAACATCCCTCGGAGGTATGTATGACCCTGCTCCTCAACAGCTGGGGCTGGCTGTAAACACACAATGGATAACCTACTTTAAAACTGAAATCATGGCTGTGTTACTCCTCCAAGGCCTCCACGTGTCAGCATGTTCTGCTGCTGCTTGAGGCAACCCAACATTAGTTTTAGCCACAGTTTTATGAACTCCCACTTAATGTACATTTCACAGCGGGTCAGTAATCCAAGAGGCCCGGGTACAGTCTTACACTACTCCCCCATGTCTCGCCACCCGCCTGCCTCAGCTGTACCTTAGCGCTTTCAACTGCTCACTTAACTGTGCCTCTTTGCCTCCATCTCTCCTGTCGTACCCCTGTCTTTCACCGAGGCGGGGGGGGGGGGGGGGGGGGGGGGGGGGGGGGGGGGGGGGGGGGGGGGGGGGGGGGGGG
>JAVQJL010028384.1:0-26561 GCA_036024295.1 Nannoperca obscura
CAATGTCAGTGTCAGTTCTGGGAGGAGAGAAAGGGGAAAAAGTGGTCTGGACAAGAAAACAACCTCCAGAGTTCACCTCCAGTTTGACCTTAGTGGGCAGAGAATCTGGTCCACTACAAGGGCCTTGAGTTCTCTCTTAATAGAGGCAAAAGCTACTAGCTACTAGACCAAAGCATATACTGACTTTTAAAATAGTAACTTTAATGTAGAGACACTGCAGCATTGGTGTGAAAACTCTTTTTGTGTCTGAAACCAAGTGCTGCTGGCAGAACACCAAACATCATTCTTGCACTGACTACCCAGTTCTTCTTCTGCTTAGTGCATGCCAAACTATCCAGGGACATAAAAGCACCGTTCTGTGTGGCAGAGCACTTTTACAGGGACATGGCTACTAGAAACAGAATGTCTAGAAGAGCAAATGTATAGAAGGAAGGTTTTGTAAAGGTTAGCTCAGTTCAAAGTGCTTTAAGGTGAAAAAAAAAAGATTGTAAAAGTACAAGCAGTAAAACAATGGGAGACTAATGAACACAAATATGTAGAGGGAGAACAATAAAAATAAAAACAATAAAATAGATGAGGGACAATAAAAACAAAGAGAAACAATAACTGTAAAAACCTTCATGAACTGGAGGGAGAAGGTAAAAACACTGAGTGGAGTGAAAGGCTGCAGTTATACTTTATTTTACAGCTACTCAGTATTAAACTGCTGAGGGGTTCGTCGCACTACACCACGTGAAAGAAAAGCATTAAATCTATATTTTGTTTCTATCTAATTACTGTAGGTGTGGTGACAAATGGTTGAAAACTACTTGAATTCTAACACTTTTCTTGGATTTATTTGTGGCTCTAAAGCAAAACAAAAATCAAGTGTTTGCAGTTTCTTTTTTCATTCGACGTGTTTATATTCAGTGTTTTCTCTGAAGTGCTTTACTGATTTGCTGACTTTCCACTTTACATCCTCTGGTGTATAATGTTCCTAAAGGAGCTAGTACAATTCAATATGCTAATTAAGTATCCAGCTGCTAATGTGCAGTATGATAACCTGTTGGCACTGGGGCCTGTGGGATCTGTGTAATAAAATTAGTGCACATATGAGTTGCCACATCTCTGATTAATCAGCTGCTGCTTTTATTGTGTGTTATTTGGTGTAGGCTTTTCACTGCCAGTGGTGAACACATTTTGGAGAAATATGACAATCCAGTCTGACTGCTCCTCTTCCCATCATGCATTGCTCACACTGCAGGCCTGTCAGACAGCATATCAAACGTACACGGACCCTCTGCACTGCTGCAGTTCTTCCCTGTCCCCCCTTCACTGCATGCTGATTTTCATTTCAGCGCTCACAGCAGGTGCCAAGGAACAGACTCCCAGACTTAATGCTGGGCTCATTTCCCAGGTCAAGACTTTATTGATTGACACAGAGTACAATTACATAACCCACTATGCATATCGCCCCACCAGTTATTAGTATAATTTCCTTTATTACGCCCTCTGTGAACTCTGAGGGAGCGCCGCGAGCCACAAGCTGGAACTGTCTTTATCTTCTGACTGCCGAGTATTAAAGTCCTGACCTGTGATTTCAAAGTGTCACAGCTGCCAGAGTCATTTAACTGGAACAATTACATGACTTGAAATGACAGCGTGATCATGTCTTTTCTATTTCTTCTGTCTTGCTAGCAGTCTTATCACAGCTTATAAGGTAAAATATGCTCTGTAATGACAAGTAATAATACCAGATCAATATGTTCTGTAATGTTCTCGCACAGTGAAGGAAAAAAAAGTGTTTTTTAAGTGAGATAATTAGAGTTTTTCATTATGATTTATTTTGAAAATGTCACCAAGTCTTTGTTCAAACATGAACTATTGTAGCAAGTGGGATTAGCTAAATTAGAATTTAAAGTTGAGTTTATAGACAGATGAACAGAATAGAGGCTCGTTTTGGAGCTCAATCTGTATTAATAGCATGCAAGAGAGATTTAAATGAGATATTGTATTGCAGTAATTGAAAAAACAAACATAAATATAAAACACAGGTTCAATTACAATCCAGGTTCTGGGGGTTCATGGGTAGCTCGCCATCAAAGCCAGTATCCAGGTTCGGGAAACACAGGAGGACAAAACAAAACCCTGACTGCTGTGGAGGATTTACAGGACGCCAAGCAGCGAGTGAGAGGAAAAGGAAGTGAAGTGATATTTATATTTCGGAGTGGTCCAGGATTGGCTAACCTGGGTTACAATTAGCCAGGATGTTAATAAAAAAATCTGCTCGTCCTCAACCTAAATCCTGTTTTTGGAACAATTTGTGATTAACAGAAGAGCATTCTGTCTTCTGTCTGGTTTTTGGTCGATATGAATCGTACACGACACTGGAGCTCAGCACTTCACTGAGTCTGGCCATTGTTCTCTCTGAGATGATCGCAGCAGATTGGTCAATATTAAATCACAGCAATCTCTCTTTTATACCAGCTAAATGTGCTTTTCCCCACTGAACCAATGGAAGAGGGAAAAAACACATTTAGATGTTCCCTGTGTGAATGTCTTATCATTGTAGCAAATGGGTAGTTCCTAGATATGCTCAGTGGGGGAACATTATTCATCATTTACTTTACTAATATGTGTGGTGACGACTGGACAATTTACTGAAAGTGGATCTGCTGTGGATCCCGCTCAGTTCTCTGTACAGCAGCCTGCCACTTCTCTGACTTTTGTGGCTAAATAAAGTCCTTTCAAATGAGAGCGGTTGCAGGAAGTAGCACTTTTAATGGAATTTTTGTAATTTCATGCTCTAAATTTAACAGCATAACGTGAGCAGTGATACATTTAAGTGGCCGGCGTGTATTTTCGCTTTTGCAATTGCAGATTCAAATGACTGGCTTTGATGCAATGCTCGGAAACAGATGTAGAAAACAAAATGTTTAAAGTAGCACCAGCCAAAAGAGAGACAGAGAGATGGAATTTGCTCCCAAAAAAAAGTAAGTATTGGTGAAGATGTCTGAATGCACTCAGTGGAAAAACCAAAACAGAGATCCAAATCCTTCAGTTGGAAGAAACAGTTGGTAATGTGGCCAACATTAGATCAGATGACTAAACAGAAGCGGCAGTTGTGTAATAAAACCTAATATTGCCAATATGCCAGTGAATATTATAATATGCTCATTGTGTGAGGGAGTAAAAGTCAGCAGTGTTATCTGATCATTCAGGAACCTCACAGCACATCTGCAGCCCTCTGTTCTGTGGTTCAAACTGTACTTCAGTCACCTCTTTCATACACAGAGACGGGCACCGTGCAGAAACTCATACATTTCAGTCTTAATTGACAGCCATTATGGGTAGTGACGTTCTAAAAGTTACTGCCAGCTGCCATCATGCTTCACTTTCTCCTGTAGCTCAAAAGCAAATGGCCTTACTTATTTTAACACACTGCAATTTTATTCACGACAACTCTTGAAACACTTTCCGTGACAAATGTTCTCATTCCACTGGCAGATATTTTTGCCAATTGCAGTAAGAGTGATGAGAGAAATAAGACTCAACAGTACATCGAGAGGGTCGCCCAGATCCTCCACTGTGGATCTAACACAGATCAAACTTCACTGCGAGCTTGTCTGTCTGTAAGTAACCATCACTATGTAAACAGTACTTGTCATCAGGATGGATGGGTTTGGGCACAGAGACGCTGGCCTGTGAGGTCTGTGTTATTGTGGTGAATGGATGGGAACACTCTCTCACACACACACACACACACACACCCGTATGACTCATCCAGTGTCTCTGTTTAGTTACTCAGCTCTCAGTCATACAGGGAGTGTTCTGCTCAAACACACGTGGAGAAACACGTGGATTTGTGGGTAAGTTCATCCCAGGATTCACTCAGTTGCAACAGGAAGCTAACTTTTAAAATTACAAGTGTCAGCATGGCAAGTATGAACACATGCAAAACTACTTTTGCAGAGAAGTTTTGAGGGTTTTTTAAGGTCATAACTGAATTTAAAACGGATATCTTATTCCATGCCAACTAAGACACTTTTAGATCTCAAACTTTTCATGCAAAAAGTATATACAGTCAGTGTTTCACTCAAGAGTGAATGAAGCAGAATAATGAAATGGCAACACAGATTTGGACAAAATAAAAGTACATGAACAGTAAAAAGTACCACACAGTCGCAGAATACAACCACAGAGGAAAGATACTACTGGAGACTTAATAAAATACTTACTTACTTCTTAAACAAGTGACAAACTGCACAACCTTCAGGTAAGAAATGCTAAAATCTCTGTCACCAATATTAATCCCAAAAGCATTTTACTTTTACATTTAGTACCAAAGTTCACTAGCAAGGTCCACAGCATCAACGAGATACAATGAAATGATTTATTCATGGAAAATGATTGGTGAGCGAAGCTTGAAACTTGCTTGTAATTCTTCGACTTGTGGTTTGCATTGTGGGGAAGCTTCAGTGGGGAAGCTTCCAGGGACGACAGACCCCCAAAACCTGATTTAAACAAGTTTGAGCGGATCTGAGATCTCTGAGATCTCTGAGATCTGAACGGGGGTTCAGCGGCTCATGACTTGTTTTAAGTGTTCTGGGATGGCATGCGAGGCTCAGATAGTGGGTCTGATTGGGGTCTCGCACACTCAGCCTTCACTTCCTCTCTTTCATACTCACGCTCACTTTCTCCAACATACACAAACTCAATCTTGCACACACACACACACTTAGAAAAGACATACACAGATCTATAAAATCTATCTCACACAGACAGACATTCTCTCTCTCTCTCTCTCTCTCACACACAGAAACCCTCTTGCAGACATGCCTTTTCATGTAGGGGGCGTCGTTATTAATAGAGCACATTAATAACAATACCGCAGGGCTCCCATTGTCTCCCGAACATAATTATATTATCCATCATGCTTCTCAGCCGCGCTGACACACATCGAAACGCGGCCGGGGAGTCTCGCAGGGGCTGCTCGTCCACCAGCATTACCATAGATAATGTTTAATTATGCTAATTTGATTGCAATCATTTTGAACAAAATGACAACATGCTTGAGCTAATGAATATTTATAAGACGGAGCCAAAGAAGTTAATTGTGCTTTATGAGTGTGCCGGGGAAGTTGTGTTTGGGACCTGGATGTGGAAGGGATGACTGGACCGCGGTGAGGGAGGGAGGGAGCAAGGGAGGGAGGGATGGAAAACAAGTGATGATCTGTCACTGACTCATCTGATGGTGTTCACAGACTGGAGGTGCGCTTGATTTAAGCTCCATCAGTGTAGTGAAGGAGCTGATAACAAGCTCTTCTGCTTTTCCCCTTTGAAAGAGACATTTTCCTGAAGTCATTACTCAGAATCACATCCAGTCTGTGGGAATAAAAAGCTTTTTGTGAGAGAAAAACCAGGATCCAAGTATGATAAAACATGTGGTACTCTGAATCATTTAGAGGGCATCATCAAGAGCAGATGTCACTTCATCAGTACCACTTGATTAAAATCACAAATGAATACTGCTCATTTATTTTTCACCCATCATTCCCCAAATTTAGTCATCAGTGTATTTACTACCTCGTAAAATGCTGCCAGAAAAAACTATAATTAATAGGTTGTAAATTAAAGGGCAATTCACCCAAATTACAAATTAAAACCCCACAGCATATTTTCTGCTTAGCTTTAGCAGTATCCAGCCATGCATGCAGGTATTTTGGTTTTATTTGATGAGATTCCTGTCTCCACTTCAGGTGAATGGAATTTCCTTTGTAATGCTGGCAGCAGTGAAGAATGACATTCAAAACATTTTAATGGCAACGTGTTTTTCAAGAAACCGTGGATTCTGGTGAGTATCCAGAGTAACTGCAATGCTGTCAACACTTTTTAAAGCAGCTTTTTCTTTTGCTAGAAAATAGTTCCAAAAACCCAAAACCAAAGCTTCTGAAAATCTGCATGTTGTGTCACAAAACGTCAGCGAGAAAGATGTTTAGTTTGCTTTGTTTTTGTCATCGGATGAACCGAGCCTTTAATTACCCTCCACGATGTGGACTTTAAAAGACATGGGCATTTACCAAGTCTGAGGAAAGATTACATCGAGTTGCATTATGGGATATGTAGTATCCAGTAGTTTTGTATCTTAAACCAATCAAGGTGCCATTTTGTTTGTGTCTCTCACATTCCTTCAGGTATAATATTATATTGTCTGATTTAATTAATGCTGTCTGTCCTCTGGAAATCACAATGAGAGCCCAAAGGTAACAGTTTACAGAGAAAAGCTTGTAGATCCGACTTCACTGCTAAAAACATGATTTTGTTTATGTCCAGCTGTCCTGATGGACAAATCATAAATCCTGAAAAGACTCTGATTTGATCTGATCTGATTTGAATGGTTTCCTCGTGTTTTGGCGCGTTCTGGTTTTCCTGTATGAATCCGTGTGTGTGGATGAACTGGGCGGATGAGTAAAGGCTGTTCTAGTCTCCAGACTTTAAGATAATTGTCTTGAAACTGCAGGCGGATGATCTTTGACTTCACTTATTCTGTCTCCCTGGAATATCCTCCCTCTTTCCTCTCGTTCTTCCTCACACCACACACAAATGAGCCAACACTCACACACACACACACACACAAACTAGCATATATCTCTTTAGAGGTAAGTGCTGGGTTAAATTTCAGACAGATCATTTCTCACTGTCAGTAATGCACATAAACCGAGCACAGAGTCGGGGCTGATGGGTAACACGATTACGTATTATGCCTTTCCACGAGGGGGGAAATGAGATTAAAAGTTGCCCTTTTACATCTTGTGGAAAAGCAGCCTGGCGTACGGCGGGCCGTGTCAGGCGCTGGCAGCTCACTGCAGAGTGCAGCTCATAATCCATCTTGATCTCATTAGGACGGTATGGCAGATTTTTACTGAAATGTTCCTTTAGATGCTGCCACAGGAATGCAGAGAGGCTTTTTTGGTTCAGACGATGCATCCTTACTTTCAGCTGACTAAGCGCAAAAGGGCCGAGTGCTGCACACGCCAGCGTTGGCTGCAGTTGGCAAGAAAGGGAGAGAGACAGAAAAAAGTGTGTGTGGGTGCTTGTTTTTCTATACTTAAGAGGACCAATGTTCCCTCTAGTATAGAAAAATGAGGATTCGTTCCAAAATACAGATGTTCTGGCCAGCCAGAATGCATTTACAGGGTTGGGAATTACGTTTAGGCATGATACGTTTTCTTTAAGGTCATGGTCCTGGGTGGATTGAATGTACTTAGGAATGAATACAGAGAAAAGAGTGAAGATAAAAGAGAGAGAGAGAAAAAGGGGGAGATTAAAAAGTGAAACTCAGGTCATAACAAGGGGGAGAGATGCTGTCCAGAGATGGTGAGACAGAAAGAAAGATGGTTAGACAGAGATAAAGACAGACAGGATTATTATACTCATGGATTTAGCTTGAAGCAACTTGCCAGGATCTAACATGAAACGCATGTTGTTTTTCATTCACTCAGTTGAGAGTTTCACTTCTACGTACCGAGTTCCCATTCGAATGTCATGTCGTCTGTGCATGTTGCATAATATCTGGCCTCGCTGCGTGAGTGTGTGTGTGTGTGTGTGTGTGTGTGTGTGTGTGTGTGAGAGAGAGAGAGTTTGCACACTGGGGGGCACCGTTCTACAGTCCTGCAGAGGCTTACTGAGCTGGTTGTTTGTGTTTCTGGAACCATTAAAGCACTCTGATCACCATTTGTTGCATTTTAAATCACCAGAGTCAACATGATAGCTTAAATAAAGGTTCATGGTTCTTTGTATTTATCCATAAAAACTTGCACATTAGTGGTTTTCATCTTTTTGACCCAATACTTAAAAATTCAGCCAGGTTCGACTTTGCAGTAATGGGTTGGCAAGTGGTTGCACTTTGCATCCAGACATATTGAGAATATGTCAGGTTAACTATACACAAATTATCTAAATGCACAAGAAGATGGTTTTGCTCTGGGTTCATTGGCTTTTTTAGGGAGTATGTAATTTGTTTTAAAAAGATTACATTGCCAAGAGCATTTTCTCTTTTCGTGATCATTTCTTAAAGTATTCACTTTGACATAAAGTGGTATTTAGTGAAATTATCAAAATGGTTTGACAGTGGAGTAAGCAGGCATAAGCTACAATGGTTTACAATGTGTATAATCTTTTGGAGTGCATAACAGCCGAATAATTTATTGCTCTTTCAAATCTTTTTTATGAAGCACTTTGTGATGTTTTATCCTCCACCAGACTATTCAGGGTTCCTCAGTGTGAGACAAATCAGATTAAGGATTCATTCATACCGTAGTCACCTCAACTAACACGAGGTAATGTGTTGTCACCTGCAGGGGTTGTGCAGTATGTCTTCAGTGACACAGTTGAATGTGTAGATATAATGTGAACAAACAGATGACGTATAAATATTCATGGATGTTGTGTAGACGTTCAAATGCATGTCACGCACATCACTCTGTGTCGCATTGCAAGCACTTGACATTAAAAAGGTGCGAGGTCCAGAGCCGCAGCGCTGTGCTAATTTCTGTGACATTATTTAAGTCTCTTCAGAAGCCGATCAGTGTTTAACAATGAGGAGACCCATTCTGTCTAGTCAGGTTCATTAACTACAGTGCCGTGTGTGCAGGGCGGAAACATTTATTGGTTACTATAGCAACATCATCTCACCTCAGTGTTTTGCTGCAGGGTATCTCTATTCATCTTGCTCAAGGACTGACAGTCATCGATATTGTCTTGCTGTGGTACGACCAGCGGAGCTACTACAGCAGATGAAAATGTTGCTATCTCTTTCTTAAATTCCTTTTTTAAACCAAGATTTTATTACTTTCTCACTTTAATTACCTTTGTGTTTGCTGGACGGTGCTTCAAACTGCAGTACAGATAGTTAGAATGATTGATTGATTGATGACTGAGCGTCTGGCTGACTCAGTGATAGACAGGATGTAAATCACACAGTTCACAAAATTTATTTTGTCACTCACTGACAGATATTTTACATTTTAAGAGAATGTATCAACAGCCAAGGCCGAGCTTCACAGAGTGACTCAACAACAATTGAATAAACTTCCCACCAATCACAGAAATTACCAACATCATGCAGAGGTCATTGAGTTGTTGTGTAGCACCTTTCATACGATGCAAGTAACTCAAAATACATAACGCATGCTAGGCTCTGATTCTGACACTCTGAGTAGTCTGAACTAGAAAACGTGCTGAAGTTCAACATTAACATATTATCACCTCATAAAGTTGATGTAGAAAAAGTGTTAGCAAACAGTTGCTTTTCTACTCATTTAACAGATGGGGATTTTTTTGTAGACCTGCAGAGTCGGTGATATATCTCTGGGTTTGTCATTTACAAGCAACCTCCTTCTTATTACATAGTCATTTGATCAATTGTTTATATAAAAGCATTGATTATATCAGTTTTTTTATCATACAACCTCAAAAACATACAAACAGCATCTTTAAAAACGTAAAAATGAACTGCAGTTGCAACACCTTGCCAGCAGGAGGTGCAAGTGCCGTTACTGTCTTTGCCTGTAGATGGCGACCGCTGCTGCTGCTGCTGTTACTTTCGTTGCATGGTTCTTGTGGCAAAAGTTGTGCTTGTAGGCTGTTTCAGGAGCTCCACATCACTGACACTGTGTGTCCTTGATCATTCCTGCAGTAATGTTTGGAGGGTGAGAAATCAATTCAGCTCTACACAAAAGCACAGGACACGTTGTGTTTGGAGTGTAACAGCAACTTATATTCATTTGTTTGGGTGAAGGTTTGCATTATACTCTATTAAAGTACATTTTCATTCTACACAAACTGTTACAAGAGGTATACATGTACAGACATACACTTTACGAATCTGTCTTCTGCACCCCAGTTGTTGTTTTTCTCTATTTGCTGGTGTTTGAGTGCATCTCTGGGTTTGAACTCTCTTCCTTAATACAGTAAATAAGGGGAACTAGAAGTGCTAGCTCAGCATACCAGGCCTCTGTGCTCTTTATTGTTGTCAAGAGTAACATTATGGAACACAACATGCAGCAGGGAGACACATAAACTGGGTGTAACTCACCTCCTCTCTGCTCCCTGAGGACATCACACTGCCTCCTGTTTCATATGAGCAGAAATCTGAAAAATTCCACTCACCTTGCCTGCACGAATACAGTGTGTATCTGTGAGTGTGTGTGTGTGCACATGTGCATCCAAGTAATGTGTGTGCTTGTGCTTTTGCTTGCAGACTTTGAAGGTCAAGATTTTTAAGTCACCATTTCATAAAGGTAGAAATCTGAAAAATGTGTGTGCGTGTGGACATAATGAGTACAATATAACTATTAAATCCAGATTTCAAAGAGCTCGACAGAGAAATGCAGTGACGATAAAATAACACAATCAAAAACACTTCTATATAATAAGACGTGTGTGTGTTTGTAGCTTCAAGCCAAAGCACACTGTTAGTGAGAACTCCTTTCATCCTGGCAAAGTCTTTATTAATGATTCATGCAGTCTCTTTAATGTGATGATGCAGACCTGATATTTTCAATCGATATGTGTCATATGTTAAATAAAGCACTCACAGTGTGGCCCATCACAGTGAATCCTCCAGGACCTGAAGCATTAGTTAAACCTCCTAACCAGATGAGATGATCGACTCTGCAGTCACTAAAACTAACGACGCATTCAGTCACTCCTCATCACCTCTTAAAGTCAAACCTTTTAAAATGTATCACCTGGAAGTTGCATTCAAATGGCCAACAAAGCTACCAATTACCAGTGATTAAAAAGGAGTAAACAGCAGGTGTTGTGGTATTTGTATATATCTTCCAGGCTGCTAACTAGAACAAACAGTAGAGTTTATTCCTGTCTTCCATTGTTGACATTTTGTTGTGGTCTTTTCAAGTGATCAGTGATCAACAACCACCTGAAAGCAAGTACTAAGTAAATACATTACCTTTTTAGAGTTGACAAAGGTTGATTGAAAGCTCCATTAAATAAGTGACTCCATGGTGCATAATGGTTTACTGAACACTGAGTGCTGCAGAGGGTTCACTGGTTGTATCCTGCACTTGGATTTAGAAGAAGAGCCTTCTGTAATCTGAAAGGTGTTATGACAAACTTGGTCTTGACATGTGTAAGAGGCATAGCCTGAATGGCAGCACAAATACAGTGATAGACAATAAAATATTTTTTATACTCAATTAAGTGCAGAATAAACAGCAACATGTTTCAAAAATGTCCTATTTCTTGATTTCCCCAGAAAAACAAATTGCAAGTAATTTCATCGTGGGTCCAAATGTTGTAAATAATGTTTATATCCTGCTAAGCATTAAAAAGTTAGTAAGTAAAAAGTGTCAAGTGTTCTTTGAAGCCTGATGTACTGTACTGTAGCCAGTGGACTCAGAAGGCGACTCTGTGGAGGAAGTACAGCTGCCTCTGTCACCTTTGTGACCTGAAGTTATGGCAAACAGACAGAAAAGGCAAACAGAGGCAAATCTTAACTCTGATCCCAATCAAGCAAAAGACTCCAGCTGTTTCGGGATGATGTCACTCTGCACAACATATTTGGATTTGCATTGCTTATCTCAACCCCACTGGCAGATTATTATTTTTGTATGTGTTTTCACAAAGATAAGACTTTGAGACTCATCACTAAAAGAAATCAGTAATTAACATGTACAAGTTTAGCTGTGAAAGAAGTCCCGGCAGCTCCACAGACACAAACTGACGTCTTCATTGAAATGTGGTCCCTTGTGGTTAGATTGAGATTAGGTTATTCATGCTATCTTAACGTGCATCGTGCATCTTAATGCTCAGTGTAAGATGAACATCTGACTGTGTGTGTGTATCTACATATGTCTGTGCACATTGGTGTGTATTTTGCATGTGTACGTGCAGCTGATTGTTTGATCGATAGAGTTCTTTCATGTAAAAAGTACCCAGTAACCAACATTTTTAACAGTACTATCAATGACCTTTTTATTTCAAACACATGCTCAGTGTTGACAAGCGTCGATCCACATTGAAAACATTATGGAACACCAGGACTCTCGAACCAGCATCAGGACTTTAGATGAAAAAAAGAGAAAGTATATTTAAAAAATGGTTGACCCATTGAAAAAATGAAGATTTAAAGACTGCTTTTACCTTTTACTGTTATAAAGAAGAACCCTCCGTCATGTCAGCAGTGAGCTGCGCTGAAATCTAATACTTGATATTGGATGGAACAGTAGTAGCCCCAGTGAATGCACTCCTCCATCAGTTTTTAAGCAGTGAAGAACAAGAACTCATTGGAATTCGCCCAGTTTCCCACAGTCACTGGGTTCAAACCTACAGCGACACACAGCACTGCTGTTCCTTGGAGAAACATCACTGCTGTTCCTTGGAGATGAATGAAAAAAGGCAGAAAATAAATGCCAAAGCAGAAGAAAAGAGGGCTGAGTATTCTCCAGAGCTGAAGCAGCTTGCAGACACTGATAAATGTTTTGTACACTGTTGTCTTCTAAATATAACTTCAGATCAATGCAATCAGGAACAATCTCCCTATTACACCGAGCAGGTCGGCTACTGAAGTCAGATTTCTGAGGCTGTCAGATAAAGCTGTGGTACAGGCAGGTAAATATAGTCTGTAACAGGAACTAACGCTGCGTGGCTGGGGACACTCGGCCAGACAGCTTGGCAGTATTGCTTATATAATAACGCTCATGCCAATAAAAGATATTGGAATTGGGAAAAAGACAGCGAGGGAGAGAGTGAGTGGGACATGTATAGAAGATAAAAGCATTAGAGAGAAGGAAGGAAACAAGACTGGCAAAAATATATACAGTTTACATATAGCACGCATTTAAAAGCCGAGTTTACTGACTGCATACCTGGATATTCCAAGTGGGAACATGGTCATACTTAATGCTCAGCATGTCAAATATAATGTTTGTTTTTGTGGAATCAATTAAAGACAGCAGCTCGGAGCTTTTTAGCCTCTTTTAGCTCTTTGTTTTACAGCACATTTACGGGTCAGTCATCACACTCATACAGTGTTTCCAGTTGAGGCAGGCAAGCTCTGATAAACACCCTGTACGCTACCTGCGCAACACAGAGTGCAACTAAGAACCAGATTTTTATTCTCAGGGGTTGGTGGAGGCCAAACCAGAGCCAAACTTAGAGTGAATATTGGACTGAAATGAATCTGACGGACACAAGTTGTCCACTGGATATCAAAGAAGGATATTGTTTGCTAACATGTTAGCGGTTAGAACGTTATGAGGTATGTCGGGGCTGCTGTCTGCCTCCAAGTGGCCAATAAAGTGAAAGAGAGGGGAGACACGGAGAGAAAGAATATATCAAAGACAAGCCCACTTGTTGCAAATAAAGAAGTCTTAATTTCAAACCAGAGTGGAAACTCATAAAATACTCTAAGAATCAATACTGCTTCATGGACAGCTGCTGACTGTTCACGGAGCTCATTTTGTGCTCATGTGACCTTCTCTTTACAGTTGATCACATCTTCCCATCCGGAGCGATGACACTCCTGGCATTATTGTTTCACAGTGCTGCTGGGCTCGAGCTGCCTCCCCTAATGGACAAAAGGAGGGGAGAAAAGAGAGGAAAAGGAGGAGAGGAGCGTAGGATAATGAAAACATCATTGTATGGGAGGAGATCCTGATCTAATCACTGAGGAAATGAGGCCTGTGAATGCCCAGTCATTTGGACTCATCTACACATCTCCTTTAATGCTGCTCACCCATCGATTAGCCACCGAGGAGTTCAGGAGAAAAAGAGGGAGACAGAAAAAATACAACAGGTCTGTGTCCAAATGACTTCACAAAAGTGCTACGATTCTTTTTTTAATTGTCCAGGGAGCCAGGAAGAAAGTATGAGTGAGTATTGAGTGAGTGGCAGAACAGTGTGGTTAAAGATGATTTGATTTCTGTGACCAACAATTTACAGTTAAGTGACAAAAAAGGTTATTTTTCATTAACTCCTAAAATAGCAGATCTGCCGCATCTCTCTGTCCTGTCCGGTTACATTTAGGCAACTAAAACTACTCTGTTTATAAGCAAAGATTTTACCATTTTCATCAGTCCGGCTGCAATTCTTTCTGTTTTCCTTCAGACCCCTCATATGTCAGCCATGAATGTGATTTGTCTTGCTAAAGTTGAAACCGTCTTTTTCTAAACAATGCTGCCACCTTTATAATCAGAGAGACCTTTTCTGGCGGTATAGCATCAGGCCACTTTCCTAAACACTGTCTCTTGGCAAATACATACAATTTGAATAAACAACCAGTTGTGCTGTTTTTCTAGAGGGGGGCAGTCGAGGAAATGGGAACATGAGTCATTTTAAGTGCTTCATTTAATAACCAGTTAAGTTGTTTTCAGTTTAGGACAGATTTCCTGGGACAGATAATATTTCCCTTCCTTCTGACATGCTCTTAAAAACCCCTGAACCTACAACCTGCTGGAGTAGTGCTTCACTGGCCGACCTTTGACCTCTGAACCCTCAGGTGAAATTCAGTATGTGTGTGTTACAGGAATGCACAGGGGGACACATTTCTCCATCATTTTATCAAGTGACAGGTAAAAAAAATCTATGAGCGAGTAATATATCAGGGTGAATGATATATCTCTTGTAGCACCAATCGATAAAAGTGTCAGATACTTTGAAGTCGGAGGATTTAACTCAGAGTCCCAAGAGTCCTGTCCTGATGGTGGTCTCTGGGTTTTCTGGTGTTGCACTTATTGTAAATCATTCTATGGAAGAGGTGCAATGTGTAAGTGCAAAAAACTGCGTAACAACGGACAAATCAAATGAGGAATCTGAACAAAACCAGCAAATTAAGGAATAAAGAAAAAGTGAAATTTTAATTCTTTTTTTAATTTCATGAAATATTTCCTTTTAAATTGAACCGTTGACTACTTGAAAGACTAATGACTATAATATTAATATATATTATATTAATATTAAAGATAACCCAACTTATACAGAGTGAGAGTATTTGGTGTGCGTGTTTCATGTTATCTGAAGAGGTCTTTTGTTGAAGTGATTGAATTCTTGTCTTTTACTGCAATAATAAATGTGTGATTTTACCTTCCCTGCACTTTTGCAATGAACCGATATGTTGATGCTCTGTACATGCAGAGGAAACGGTGTATACAGAGTTGGCGGTGTGCTCGGAGGCCTCGAGGCTGCTTACCTCCAACATTTTATTTACTCACATTTGATGGAACATATTGTGGACTTCTATCACAGGTCAAATCTGGTTTCTCTGTATGTTTGTAGTTGGTTGTTAAGGTTCATATTATCCAATCAGGGCACATAACCAAAAGTTCTGTTGACCCCTCCAGCAGGTGAAGTTGCATGTTTGAATGTAGATGTTGTTCATTCAAGAAAAAAATAGCCTCAGTGATCGCAACATGGTGAAGATGAAAGTGCTGTGTAGTGATTAAGCCTTGTTTGCTTCCATCCACAATCTTCAAGTCTGTACTTGAACTACACTTGATGGACTGCACTCTCCCATAATTTATCTTCTCTGGTCAAGTGAAGAAACAGCTGAATATGAGCATCAGTCCAGACGGCAGTTTGCTCCCACGTAATTTAGGCTGGTACTGCAGGGTACAAGATGTCAACATCTGTCATCTAATATCCCTAAAACCTTTCAATTTAGGGCCATCTCCTGGAGCTGGAGTGGATTACATTCTCACTTCTAATGAACCACACCTCAGTTCATGTGAAAGGAGGCTCAGACTCGCATTTTCCAGTGTCAGGATGACATTGATTGGTGAACTGAGCTTCAGGAGGAAAATGCTTGGGGTTATAATAAACGACTGAATGTGTTCCACAAGGCTCAGGTTCTGCTGTTCCCACCTACAAACTCGTGCTCCAGCACAGCCTGCTTATCACACACTCTTAAATGTATGATCCCAACCTTTTCTGTCGAGACGGAATCTTTCACGACACAGCAAGAATTATCTCAGAGAGGAGTCTCAGCTCCCACATGTGAGACCTTTGAGATAGCTCTATCCTCTTATACTTATCCTTTACATGCACGCACACACACACACACACACACACACACACACACACACACACACACACATACACATACACATACACACACACATACACACAGCCACTTTTACACGACGTGGACTCACAAGGAGGAGAATTCAGATTAGGCTGCATCCAAAGCTGCCACCCACTGGACCCGAGGGAGATATGAATTTGAAAAGACAGTGTAGTGCAGATATGAAGCACCTCCATCGCTGGGCAACAGGGACCCCTGTTAAGACCTGCTATCCAGAAACCTGAGGGAAAGAGGGAGAGACGGGGCGGCAGCGGGGCGGGGGGGGGGGGGGTCTGCATATGGAAGCTGAATGTGCAGCTACCCAGATGTCTCATTAAAGAGGTACTGCAGCATGTGCACACACTCCTGGCCCAGATTATACTCACACATACTAGCAGAGCAGACACTTAGTTTCATCTTCAACCAAATGTATTTTGAATAGTCTTTTTTAATCTTAATGGACTTCAGAATTATGACAGATTAGCACATTGTCTGATAATTGTCCAGGTAAAACACTTAACAGTGCAGCAGCACAATCAAAGAAATGACTCTGCAGTAACATTTCTTAACATATGAGTTAGGATGTCTGCCACCGTGTGAGCGCTCCGACACTTTGCTTACATGCTGATGAATTCAGATGAAAACACAAAAACAATGAATTTGCTTCTGGCTGTTTTGAAAACATAATTGCCCTTGGGATTTTATGCTTTTCATATATTCTGTGAAAACAGTAGCTTTAGAGGATCAAATCTGTGTGCATGTAACATTAAATTGACATTTTATTCTAGACTTTACATCCCCAATAGGGCTAAAACTTTCCACTGTCCAATTAAATAACAGTAATCTGCAATGTTAGTGACTGTAATCAGAGTACAAACAATTACTGTTGATGCAATTAATGTGGCTGACGAATACTCAAGTGATGGAGTCCATTCTTAAATATAGGTTTCTTTACGGGGAAGGTCAATTGTTTTGAAAAGACATATTTTTGTATTGAGCGTAATCATCACTCAGGAGGTCATAGCTTCTCCACCTTTTTTTAAATGCTCCTACATCCCTGCTTTCGGTACCTTTGGCAGTTTTGCTCATTTAAGCGTTCATGCATCAAATGAATATGAAATAATTGAAAAAGATTCTGTTCAGAAAACAGGGAGAAGCAGTTGGAGACACTGAACGAGAAATCTGGTGGGGCCAGAAAAATAGAAAATATTTCAGAGCCGCTCCCAGGGATGATTGGCTTCATATGTTATCCTGTCATTCCATGAGCTGTTATGAGAGGATGGAGTGGGTGAGAGACGGAGGAGAGGATGAGGAGAGAGTGAGGGAGGGTTTAAGGCAAGGGTTGCAGAGGAGGGATGAGAGGGAAAGTGGAGAGGAGAAAGAGATGGAGAAGGAAAGTGGGTGGAGAGAGGAGTAGAGAAAGGAGGAAGAAGAAGCATGAAAAAGAAGAGGAATGGACAAAATGCAAATGGACAAAGATTGTGAAAAGAGAAAAGGAGAGAAGTCAGATAAGAGGAGGGAGTTGAGATGAGGACATAAGAATTAAGAAGGGGTGAAAGGAAATGTGAGAAAGAAGGGAGGAAGGGAGAGGAAAGGGAAGATGAGTTGTTAAAAGAAAATGAGAGAGTTGGTGAAGAGGAGAGAGAAATGGTGAAGAGGCGAGGACAGCACAAGAGAAGACAGCAGTAGAATCAAATCAAGTCCTACTGAGAAAACAACCAGAGCAGGAAAATACAGCCACAGATACAACAATCTTTAAAATAAAATAAAAAGAATCCCTGCAGACTGAATCCTGGCTCTTCACCCCATCTGTTTTCAGTCTCCGGCTGCTGGACGGAGAGCTCCAGGCCCGGCCCACAACGCTGACTGGGTCATAAAAAACTTCCACCCACGTACGCAATCCAAGGAGAGTAGGCCCCACACCAGAGCACAACGTGAACCAGCTGTTCTGCTGCTCCCGCACATTCAACCAGTCCATCGCTACAACTGTGGCAGACAGGGAGGAAAAAAGAAAAAGAACTATTGTGTAACAGTATTATTGATCTTGCATAACAGACTGAAGCCGATTCAGAAGATAAGGCCATGACTTTCCTGCCTCCAAACATGACATATCTGCCAGAACTTGACCTAGTGGCCCAGCTGTTCCTCATATGACCTGGTAACCTTCGTTTTTAGACGTTGGTTAAATTACAGCAGACAGGCTGAAAAAGCCTCCGGCAGTTCTTACAAGAGCATTTTACTATTTTACGATTTGTGCTTGCAGGACGGTTTGTGGGAAATCTTTTGGTTTGCTTAATGGGACACTTTTTTAAAAAGAGGCTACTGACCCTCCAAAGCAAACGGTGCTGAAGTGTTCCCAGTTTCTGGCCATGGAGAGAAGAGCAGAAGGACATGGGATGTTTATGCTCTTCAATAAAGCCAGAAATAAAAATAAACGGCAGGGAGCCAGAGGAGGGACAACTGGCAGAATATTTCTATTTTGTGGCAGGAAGCAGCAGCTTTATAGAAACTTGGTCATATTTTTGATAAACAGCAGTGCTCAGTTGTGGAAGAATGACTTGGACCCTTTGCTTAAGTAAAGTAGTATTACCACACTATAAATATAAGGCAGACATTCAAGATTTAACTTTCTATTTTTTGGGGGTGAAAGTACCACAAATCACATTTCAGACATCATATTTAATCCTGTGGCTGGAACTACTTTATATACTGTAAGAAGTAATAAGATCATCTTCAAAATACACAACTACACATATTTAAGAAAATCTCCTGGTGTATTGTAAATATTTCCAAACCAAATAAAGGCTTTTTAGAGATAATTGTAAGATTTTATGGTAAATATTTCCCAACCGAGTCATTATTAAGCTTAACTTAGAGATAAGAATTCAGGCCAGTCATATCACTGAAGTCCTACAGATAATAAAGCACATTAAAAGATCAGTGGTGAGTCCAAATGTATCTTCTGCAGTAAAACACAAGACAGACAGTGGTAGGAAGAAGAAAGGGCAGCCTTGAATACAGATACTACATTTCTCCATAATCAAATACAGACACAGCAAACAACTGATTATTTTCTGTCATCAACAGAACAGGATACTCTGGTTTGAGTAAAGTATCGCACATTGCTGTTAAAACCGAATCTGTAAGGCTGTTCAGTCAAAATAAAGAAGTTTGAAACAACAACTTTTGGGCTACTCTTTGGCTTTGACACGTATTGCTTTTTCCGTCTGAGGATGTAAGATCACAGCTGTGCCGGAAAGATTCGGTCGCAGGTTTCTACCTGGTGGGGTCAACAATTCGCAGCCAGCTGAACAAGCTGTCAGACGGGGTCAGAGGTGGCGTCCAGCACCTCAACAGTTTGGACTGGTGTTGCTGCAAAGTCCTCAGGCATCTGTCTGTGTCTGTATGTCAGTACAGACACACAGATGTTTAAGCACATAAATGAGATGCATAAATGTATACAGTGTATGTACGGTGTGTATGCACCCTTACACACATACTCATGGTCACACACAGTCATACACGAACACACACCGGCACAAAGTTCAGAAAGACAAACATACTCTCTCTTAAGCTTTGTTTAATTATTAATTTCCGCATATAAAATGATAAAATATTTTACACCATCAAATATTTAAAGTTTGCTCAAATGAGATAAAAAAGTTACCCCACGGGATTCACAAAAGCATCTCATCCAAAAAGAAACAAAGAAAGAAAACTTTCAAGGGCAAAAGTGAAAATTCCTTACTTCTCTCATGTGCCTTTTCCATTTTCCACACACTTGGACAAGCTTTAACAAGCCACCACGTCTGCCTCACTCATCAATTATCTTCTTAAAACACACGACCTTTGCAGCCTGTTGATGACAGGCTTTGGAAACTGCGACAGGACGGTCAGAACATTCTGTGGTGGTTTGGCTCAGATGAAGGATCCTTCATTCTTCTTTGGCTACTGAAGGAAGCAATGTACCAAACAGAATAGGACATGTGACTCGCGTTGCAGGGCGTGTTATACACTGCAAAACAGCAGACATCATTAACTTAATGTCAAAATATGTTTCATTCAGTTAAAGCTATTTCAACTTACATATTCTTGTTTTTCTTATAAACATCTGATTTGAAATCTTGAATCTTGAAATGATGATGAGCAAAGAATCATAATCAGCAGACTTCCCAGCATGCCTTGTTTTGACCCTCTTTTTGTAGTTTGAAGAAAACAGACACGATCATGTTAAGATAAGTTGTATATAAATATATAATATATATATATTGTATAAAAAAATACATTTTATCATCAAGTCATCAATCTGCTGCAAATTCTCCAGGTGATGCATTTTCAACAGCTATAAAACAGGTGTCTTCCATCCAGGCAATCAATGGAGCCGCGGTCCGAGTGTCTCAAGACGATGCTGAATGAGTTGTCTTTGCAATCAAAGATTTTTGTAGAATATATATTTAACACTATAAAAAAAGCTTGATGTGAACTGCCCAACTCATAATGTCAGTAACATCCTCGAGTGAAATGACCATCTTACATGGGTAGAAAATAAAATTTGCTACTGCTCATTTTACCACATTCATAATGGTTGGAAATGTATGCTTCATAACATCTGCAGAGTGGTCGCTCGAACTATCACCATCTCTGCAGCTGTATGCAGCTTTATAGCCTCTTTGAGCTCAGTGCGTTATGTTTTTACAGGACGTTTATGGTGTCTTAGTCTCAGCACTGTTCTCAACTCTGTTTCAGGAGCAGCAGACAAAAACAAAAAAAATACTCTACACTACCAACAGCATGGAACAGGAGACGTGCAAAGATAGCAACTACTAAATGTCATTTACTCTTACCACCAAAGCAACCACCCCGTCCACAACACACACACTCATTGTTCCAGAATCTCAGAAATGCTAACCATGACCTCTTCACAAACACACACCTGAAAACACGTGTGCACACACAAACCATGGCCACACTTTCTGCTGCTCTTATCAATTACCTCACAAATATGTAATTTAAGAAACGTGGTGCTGACAGCTGCTTTTACACACCAAACGCTGTAGAATTAGTCAAACAGACAGGCTATTCAGCAGCACAAAGTGCCTGTCAGAAGCAGTTATTACAGGGCGGATGCAGAGACGAGGCCTCGGACGCTCTGTCACTGATACTCTGGGGGAAACTTGCCTGTCGTGGTGCTGTTTCAAAATCGGATTTGGAATTTGCAGGATGATCGACATGGCAGGCACAGGAAGGTAAATCACGCTGTCAATCCGGCTTTGAAAGCTGCTTGAGGTGACTGCAACAAAGGAGAAACTGAATCACCTATTTCATTTCACCTGGTTAGCTTCGCCTGCAGGGTCACCTCAGCCACAGGACCGCAGGCCAGTGACAACCTCTGCTTTTTATAACCCTGACAACAGGTTGACCCCGAGCTGCCTGAGGCAGGGTCATGGCAGACAGGAGAACACCCTTAAATTAAAGAGTCAAGACAGCTTTTATTTTCAGGGTGTTTTTCTCTCTGTGTCTATCATCAACCCTCCACCCCCACCCCTTTTCATATATATATTATCTATAATAATATCTATATATTTTCTTGTCACCTCTTGGTATGAAAGACCAACATTTACAGTTTACATATCAAGTGCCATTCACAAAGGACTGGCATGATCTGAGGAGGACAGTTAGGAAAAATGTAATAATTCCCTCAATTTCCTCAATTGATAAGTGTCATGTGGAAGTCATTTCCATCACAGATTGCCTACTGCATTGTGATCAAACAGACCGCTGCTGATAATACTGACAATACTCAGTTGTGTCAGGGAAAAAAAATGTAATTTCACATTTGATTTTGGTTCCAACTCCCTATCTTCCTCCTCTACGGAGGAATTCTTCCATATGGTTGAAAGTCTGTTTCAGTGCAAAGTGCATGTTTTGCTTGGCTTAATTGAAGAGTAATGTTGAATTAATTATAATATTGGTAAAATGTCCACATTATTATCCTATCTGTGCAAAAGCCAGGATCCCCCTTGCAGTAATCATGCACTGAAGATGTTCTCCTCATGGCAGAGAAACAATGATAATCAACATCACATTTTGTGAATCTAAACATAGCAGCCCAAAAGATATTATTTAAAGCTTCTCACCCAGCACTTATGCCATACGAGTTCAACCCACTTCCAAATGCCATTAGCATGGGTGCCCAGTGACACACTGGCTGGTGTCTTTCTCATTTAATGAGACACTCATTACACATCTTATTATGGTTCTGTCAGAAGATAGTTTGAGTTTGGCATCCAGGCTCCGACCTCCTCACTCCCAGCAGATATGTTTACAAAGAGATATTGGGGAGTGATGCTGCAGTGGTGGTGCTTGGTCGGAAGTAAGTCCAGTTGCCTTGGACTCAGCACCTCTAGATATATCATGAACTATGTAATCTCTACAGACACAGTCCCATTGTATCAAGTGACCGTCCTTGGCTAAAATTGCTGCACAGCTTAGTGTTGCTCTTGGGAGCTTTCAGGATGCGCCCAAGATGTCTGGTTAAATAATGGCAACAGAACTGTGGTGTGCTTGTTTGTTTTTTCTGTGTTGCCGTGACTGGACGTCCACTGACCAATCCATTGGGGCAAGCGATGGCTTTAAAGTGAGAGAAGAGGTGCCAGACACCATGGATTGGGAAACCAAAAGTTCTGCAAGCGATTCATAAGATCTGGAAACCAGACTAGTGCAAACATGGTTTTATGACACACAACAGCTGTGGGGTAATTAACAGAGGACCCATATGTCTCATGTAAATATGGCATCAAGTATTTACAGATGTGACCACTGCACAGCCATGTTTATTGTGTGATCGCTGTGCTACTGTAGCTCAAACCCAGAGAAATCCTTCAGCACGTTGGCTTTTTTTTCTATAAAATGTTCCCCCAAAGTAAAAATGACCTTGCCATTTACTACTAAGGAAATCTTTTCTGTCATTAGCTCTGGCTTTTCTCCTCACTCCAGATTCTTATATGAGTTTACAGGAAACGCACTCAGGACATGTCTGACTGCAAGAATTGGTTGCTTATCATTTTGGAGATACAGGATATTGAAGGTCACTGTTTTTTCACTTATTGGAAAATGATGTGACATATGTTCTAGTTGTGCCTATATGCTCGGAAACAAAATGCAATAAATGTGGTATTTACGCATGCTAAATGTGGAGCTGCCCTTCATTTGTAAGCAAATTATTTCTACCAGGGACATGATTTGAACAGACAGGGACAAACTGTATTTAAAACAGGCCAGAAAGTAGAACAGAATTGCATTTGTCCTTTTTCTGGTAATTAAATCTGGTCCAGGATTAATGTGCATGTCTTCAATGTCAAGACTTGTATCTTGATGTTTGTTTCCCCTTGGTTATATTGCTGTTCATGTCCTCAGTTGAACTTGATTATTAAAACTTCTTTACAAATGCATTTGACTTTTAGTTGAAATGTCAAAGTGATGAGTATGATTGTCTTCTTTAACGTTGTTGTGTCACAAAGTATAGATGCACAGTATCGGGCTTCTCAAAGACCACTTCTGGAATAATTGTTATAACCTAGCTTTATTTAGTTACATGTGATCTCTGCAGTTATTCGTGATGTGAAATGTTCTGTAAAAATCTAAATACAATTCTGTGATAATTGAGTTCATAATATGATAATATGTCAAGACATGACAGCTGTGGCAATGTGCTCAAACATACCAAACCCTTGATGGACCCTGTTCTATAATCTGGAACACTGCTGGCTCCCTGCTGGCCACCACATCTCCTCTTCAGATGCAACTCCGATGTCCTGCCATGCAGCCTGAATCCACACAGTCTCTTGATGTTCAATGCATATTATCAAAGGGGTACCGTATGTGTGGTAAACTGTCTCAATATATATGAAGCATCATTCCTAAAGTAATAACACATGCAATTGTCAAAATAAAGATATGATCTGGTTGATGCATGGGTCATTAGCGGACATACAATAGATGTCATATGTACAGAATATATGACAGAAAGTATGATGAAATAGCATGTAAGAGAAACACATGATACTAAACAGAAGAAAAATTGGCCTTCCTTTAATTATGATGCTAGATTATATTATGATGGTTTTTTATTACTCTGTTTTAAACCCGTGGGAAAGTTTTCTTGTGCACACGTTACTGGTCAGTGTTAATGGAAATAAAGGTGTTAATGGATAAGAATTTGAGCAGTTCTCAGCTGCTTACACTAACTGAGCATTAACAAAGAATATTGTAAATGGCTTTTCAGTGATTAATAGTAGGGTTAATATACTAGAATGAGGGTATCATAAAGTACGTTATTACCCTCTCCTGTGTTCACTTTGGCAATAATAAACTCACCAATTAGAGAAATAAAGACTGCCATTTTAACACTTCATCTGACACACTGATGCTTTTCTACAGTGGCTAGTTTCAGTTTGCTGGGTTGGGCAAGAGCCATTTTAGTTAAATTCTAAGAATCAAACAAACTACCCACTCAAGTACAATATGCAGCACCACAAGAGCCAAGTGAGCCCTATAAAACGATATTCACAAGCATAATGCAGGGCTTGTGCCAACTGCAAACAGCTACTTCAAACAATCTCTGATTGCATATACAGTGGTAATGTTGTTGGATTCATGTTGGTTGCCTCAAAGAATCTATGAGAAAGACATCTTTTGTTATAGTTTTTGCATATTATTCCAGGACATTTGCCTTTGCGGTTTTTAATGAGCATATTTAATAGCTAATTGGAAGATTAGCCTCCTTGCCTGCAGGCTGAAAATTGTGTCCCCTGCTGTGCTGTTTGCTGTTCAAATACAAAGCTCAGACAGTCATGCCTCTCAGCTTTGGTCTGAACTCATTCTTCACTCTATCGGTCTGCAGGGAAATGCATCTTGATCCAGTGCTACAGGAATTAACTGGATAATGCAGCATTTGTACACAGAGCCTTTTGTGAGGAGCATTGGATGGAGGAAAAGTTTGTCTCTGCTATCAGGTCAGCCATAACTATCTCTGAATGCCACTGAGTCCCAGGCTGTTTAGCCTTCAAAGTGACTGGCGGATGGATCCACAGCATCAACAGATGATATGAACATACATTGAGGCAAGTTTCATTATGAGGACAGTGACTCTGTAATAAACTAAAACATATGTTGTAGAACTTTGGACCATAATAAGTTGAGTCAGCCAGAAAAACAAAGCTGTTGCCCTTATGACTGCACCACAGTATTTTGTGTAATCCTTGACCATTGAGATGCATTAACTTTAAGCTTTTAATGTGTCTTCACAGTTCTCTAACACACTAAACTAAATTCTTCCTCTGGAGCCATGTGTCCACAGGTCTAGTATGGATTTTCCAATCCACTGAGCAAAGGCAGAAACCAGGTAGCCCTTGATTTCAAATCATTCTGATCTTTTTGAACAAAAGAGCATGATCTCAAGAAACTTGAAGAAAGTAGGTTGATCCTCATTCACAACAAGAAGAGGATTGTATTCTATTCTTTGCAGGTATAAAGGTCTCTTGTACTTATTTTGAACCTAATGTATTACACACAACTTTTGTCTTAGATCAAAGGCAAGAACATCAATATTGGACCATTCTGCAAAAACCCAGATTATATTCAATGTCAGTGTTTTTAAAATTCTTGCTTTCCATAATTTCTGTGCATGGTAACTACAGTATGGGTTGACAGATTGTGGTTATGGATAATATATTATGGTTAAGATTAGACAACTAAAAGACTTGGATAAGGTTACGGAAACATCGTGGTTTCAACTGCAGTTCCTGCAAGTTGGATGTGCTACACATCAATCAACAACTCTTAGTCTGTAGAAACTACCTTCCAGCATTGTCCACAATCTAAATGGAGTAATGTACAAACCATTCTAAACCTCTCATTCCATTAGATGCTTTGTACCTTATGTACAGTGGTTTGTGATTATTTATAATGCTTTTTACATCCATTTCCCTGTTGTTCTAAGGTCTCTCTTACAAAACAGATCTCAATCTCAGTGGTATTACCTGATTAAATAAAGGTTATGATAATCAATGATGACTATGCTGAGGCAGCATTTCTCTTGATTTAATCAATGAGGAGCAAACAAACAAGCAGCCAGCTCGAAGACAAGGAAGACTGACTCTACTCTGTTACAACTCACTGAATGTTTCCTTTCTAGGGAAGATAAAAAAAATCGGATGCTGTCCAGTAAATTACACGAGGTGGGGTGCATTGATCGGAATTAGCTCAGCACTGTAACATTTGAGACATTTTAATATTTCAGAGTGAAATGTCACCGAGTGCACTACCGGCTATGCACAGAGCTCAGCTTGTTCAAAACAAGACAATATGGTATTTGTCGTGGGAATTTTCCTTATTTCCTTGGAGAAGTGAGCAAATAAATGATGATACAACAAATCGTTGTCTTTCGTGGTTTTTTAATAAAGATAATAATAAAAGAATAATAAAAGAAAAGGAAAAGAAA
>JAVQJL010028385.1:0-36622 GCA_036024295.1 Nannoperca obscura
CTCTCTCTCTCTCTCTCTAAATGTATTTGTATGTACGCTGCAACATGCAAAACTACTGTTGTACAAGTACAGTGTGATAAGACAGTCTGGACTTCAATCAGAGTCACTCTAATCCCAGGGACATACCAATACAACCAGTGTCATCCTGTGCTGTTTCCCCTGTGCAGGCTTTGGATGGAGCCTTTAACCAGGACAACAGGGAGAAGTGTAAGGCAGCCACTGGTCCTCTGATAGAAGCTGTGGACAACCTGACTGCCTTCGCCTCCAACCCAGAGTTCGCCAGCATTCCTGCTCAGATCAGCCCTGAGGTATGTCCCCATGTCATTAAGTGGGTTCACTGACAATGATGAGTCTTGTCTTGTCTGACTCTGGATGAAGGAGGTGGAGGTGTGGTGGCTGAGCTGAGCTACAGCTGTGTGCCTATCCCCCGATCACCTCCTCACTTGGAAGCCGCTTTGGATAAAAGCGTCTGCTAAATGCCTAAATGTAATGTAATGAACAGTACGTCCTTATTGTGTCGTCCACTCACTGTCCTCAGGGCCATGCAGCCATGGAGCCCATCGTGGCGGCAGCAAAGGCCATGCTGGAGAGCTCCACCGGCCTGATCCAGACCGCTCGCTCTCTGGCTGTCAACCCCAAAGACCCCCCTAAGTGGTCAGTGCTTGCCGGGCACTCCAGGACTGTGTCTGACTCAATCAAGAAACTCATCACCAACATGAGGTAGGCTCTGCTGCCACTGCTGCTGGCTTATCTCTTCTCCGCTCAATGAACGTATAGCCTACAGTAAATACAAGCAATCCTGACTGGATCATCCGACTATACATTTCTCAACACACATCCACCACCCAGGCCTTCTGTGAAACTGTTACCAAAAGGAGAGAATGCTTGTAATGTTTTGGGGATTGGCTGTCATACTGAAATTTGCAATGGGTGGGATGTGTATAGATTTCTATGATGTTATAGCAACAGCAAAGAGTAAGGTCTGTTGTTTGTTAAACATAACCTAGAAACATGAAGAGTGGAGAAACTACTGTTGTCACATTGCTTTATTAATGGCTTGTGACGGTCACTAATCACTGTATACTCTGCACATCTTGTCTCGTGTGTGTTTGTGCAGAGAAAAGGCTCCTGGTCAGAGAGAATGTGATGATGCTATTGAGGTGCTGAACGGCTGCATCCGTGAGGTTGATCAGGCATCTCTGGCAGCCATAAGCCAGCACCTAACACCCCGAGAGGACATCTCCATGGAGGTACATACACCCACACACACACACACACACACACACACACACACACACAGCTGCACTGGTTGAAAGGCAGAAGACTTCTGTGTTAAGTTGGAATTTAAGTTCTCTCAGGTTGAAGATGTGCATTTTCCAATTTTTCATCTTAAATTATCCTTACTTTCTCTTTTCTACTTTTGTACATTTTAAATAAGTTCATACAAGTATTTTATACACAAACCTCTCTGTATGTACGTATATATTAGTAAGTTCACAGGTCCACCTACTAGCTCTTCTGTCCTTTTCAGTCAGTCAGATTACAACTGGGCTACCTCCACTTGCTGAAGAAGACGCAAGATGCAGTTGAAAGTTCTGAAAAGCTAGAAAGTGGAAGTTTGAGCTTTATTTTCAATTTTAAAATACCCTAAACTCAAGGTTCACTTGCTAGCTTTTTCCGTTGCTTTCAACCATATTGTTTTTCAGCAAATGGAATTTACTTGGGTGTCAAGATGATTTCGTTACATACGCGGTTACCAAAGGTCAAGAATGAACTTCCGTGCTCAAATATTAAATATCGTTTTTTCAATGCAGCACCACCAGGTATCCAGATTCTTTAAAGGCTGTAATTAGTTTTATTGTACTGGTGTTTCTATCATTGTGTCTGCCATTGTCATAATCTAAGAGCTGCATTCAAATGATGAAGGGAACATTTGTGATACGTTTAATATCAGCCATAGAGAGTGAAGGTGTATTAACTGATCTTATGCGTGCACATGTTGCAGACTCTCCATGAGCAGATGGCTGCCTCGGTCCATGAGATCAATAACTTGATTGATCCTGTAGCTGTGGCTGCTCGCTCTGAGGCCTCCCAGCTGGGACACAAGGTAAATCACAGGACCACATATACACAGCTGACAGTGTAAAGTGTATGAACTGACTCGAGCTACACTGACACTGGTTCAGCTGCTCCAAGCCTCATATGTTGCTTTTATTTCAGAATCTCTAGTTTGAACTTGTTGTCATGTAGAATTTGTTCCCCACACATTTATAACAGGTATCTCAGATGGCCAGCTACTTTGAGCCCCTGATCCTTGCAGCCATTGGCACAGCGTCCAAGATCCTCAGCAGCCAACAGCAAATGGCTGTCTTAGACCAGACCAAAACCCTGACAGAGTCAGCCCTGCAGATGCTCTACACTGCCAAGGAGGCTGGAGGAAACCCCAAGGTACTGAAGCCATAGTCCTCTGGAGAAGCTGGTAGAGAGAGCTGCCAGATGACGCAGCCCTTTTAATTTTGAGACTGCATCACATGACCAGAATCAGAATCCAATTTATTGCCAAGTAGGTTTACGCAGTGGGTCCAATGCTATGGTGTGAAGTTGCAGCTTCAGGTTTCGTTTTAAGAGGAAAGATCATCCGGCATGCAGTTAAAATACAGTTAAAATACTCCTTTGACATAAAAGGCCATACATGCTTTTGTATCTTCACATGTTGACTATTGCAATTCGCTGTATTCAGGGTTAAGACGAACTAATCTCATGCCTTCAATTAGAATATCTTCTAATCAATTCAAAGAGATCATATTGCACCTGTCCTGGCCTTTCTTCACTGGTTATTTCTGTAAACTTTAGAGAAAGTGTATTTTTTTCCCACTTCCACTGTCTCATGTGTCAAGTGTGTTTTCCTTTGTCTAGGCAGCACACATGCAGGAGGCCCTGGAGGAGTCCGTGCAGATGATGAAGGAAGCAGTAGATGACCTGGGGGCCACTCTGGCTGAGGCAGCCAGTGCAGCAGGTGCTGTGGGTGGTATGGTCAACTCCATCACTGACGCCATCAATAAAATGGAAGACACACCTGCACTTGAACCTGAAGGCAACTTTGTGGACTATCAGACTACTATGGTTAAGACAGCCAAGGCCATTGCTGTCAATGTGCAGGAGATGGTAAGGCATTTGGAGAATCACTCAGTAGGCTTAAATAGTTCTGGTGACTGGAAAAAAAGTGAAATATTTTACAAAAACATGAGCAACGCCCCTGTTATCTCCATCAGGCCACGCCCCTGTTATCGCCATCAGACCACGCCCCTGTTATCTCCACCAGGCCACGCCCCTGTTACCTCCATCACACTACACCCCATGTGTGAAATGAGGACAAAATTGTGGAAGTAGAGTTAAAATGTAGTGTATTTAAGGGCAGACATTCTGATGTCATTTCATAAACTAGCACAATTTCACTACAGTGTTTCAAAAAGGAATCATTCAAGCACGAAATGTTTTTCAAAAGTCATGAAATCCGTTATGTCCTTTATGAATGTATTGATTGAGGAGTAAATGAGCTAAATGTGAATTATACATTTGCTTTTTGTTTTTTTTGTATTATTATACAATACTTATTGTTGTTGTTGTTTCTCTCTTCAGGTGACCAAGTCTAACACCAACCCTGACGACCTCGGAGGATTGGCCAACCAGCTGACCAATGAGTTTGGAAATCTGGCAGATGAGGCCAAATATGCAGCCATGACTGCAGAGAATGATGAAGTAAGAGAGACACGTGACAAGCCATGCCAGCTCCACATATCTCACCGTCCTGTTTTCAGCTGTTAATCAGAGTTATCTCTTTGTTTTCAGATTGGTTCTCACATTAAGAAGCAGGTGCGCGAGCTGGGTTTCACCTGCACAGGTCTAGTGACCAAAGCTGGAGCTCTGCAGTGCAGCCCCAACGACTCGTTCACCAAGAAAGAGCTGATTGAAAGCGCCCGCAAAGTCTCTGAGAAGGTCAGACCACAACCAGCCTGGTTATACTTAACTTATTTTGTTCAGTTACTTCTCAGGCAATGCATGCTTTTCTTAAACAGCAATAGCAAAGACATGATGGGAAAACGAGGGAGCGTGAGAAATATAAAGGTCCCTAGCAGAATTCAAACAGGGAATGTTGATTCTTGGTTGACGGCTTAACCTGCTAAGCCACTTAGCACCTAGTGAATGCATTTTCTCCTACTCACAGTACCAGTCTGTATATATACCTGGTACTGTATAGTGATGGCTTTATATATAAAACACTGGTTTACTGCAACTGTTAAAAGATACCGCAATAGAAGTTTTGAAATTTTAAACTTAATTCACAGACTGTAGTTCTTATTAATGGTGGTTTGTGGCTGTTAATTAAACACAGCTTTACTTTACTAGATATGCTCAGTAAGTGCACCTTCCACTCATAACAGGTTGATCTTCTTCTTGCAGGTCTCCCATGTGTTGGCGTCCCTGCAGGCAGGTAACCGTGGCACCCAGGCCTGCATCACAGCAGCCAGCGCCGTGTCCGGAATCATCGCAGACCTCGACACGACCATCATGTTTGCCACTGCTGGTACTCTGAACAGAGAGAACGCAGAGACCTTCGCTGACCACAGGTACAGGGACCCGCCTCCATAAAAGATACCATCACAGTAGAAGAAACTGGTACTGATCCCTGTAGGGAAGCTAGATCACTGCATCAGTGTCAGTGTCACTGGGCTAGACATAATGGGGTATCCTGTCTGCTGTGAAGGAAACTGCAAGAAGAGAGACCATGTGTCCTGGACATGTTTAGGTTAGTCATGAGATCTCTTGGCTATGGTTCGGGCTATTAAACTGCATAGTTTGAGCTGCTGTGTGATGTGAAGTGTGGAGAGATCACCCAGAAGAGAGATGCTGAGGCTGACTCGCCTCTGACCTGAATCACTGAACTGCTGTGCAGAGCCAGAAATCATGAAAGTAGTGATCAGCTGACATTGTGCCGTGTAGACATGACGGTTGTTTGTTGCTGGTGATATGAACTGCAGGACGTCGTTATACTGTATTAACTGAGCTTTGAGGCTGCAGGTCATAGACAATGTGTTGCTGCATGTGGCTTGCCCATTAATATTAGATTCTGCCGTCCATGTTTCCACCGGAAGTGACACAGTATTGTCATTACTGGATGAGAGTTTATATATTTGTGATAACACTTTTTGGGATTGTTGTTCTTACAGTTGAAAATATTGGAGGTAACTTGTGTTAATATGGTAAAGGGTTATGAGCAAGACACAAGTAAAGCTGGTTACTTTAATCTGTCCAAGCACAAAGAAAAACAGAGAGAGTGACATTCTTCTCTTCTCTCAATGAGGATTATACTTTTCATACATGTTGTGAGCAGATGGGATACCTTGCAGTTGGTTTCAGTAATGTGTTTACTATCCCTCCATTGGCATACTAAGGACCAGGAAGATTTCAGGGATTTTCCTTCTTTACTTGACTTTGTCGCTTGTTGCAGATGTTTGTGAAACTGTAAGCTATATCAAAACAATAGATTATAAAGGAACTTACTAACTAATAGATCTGAATTAGTAAATAGCAATTTAAGAGCACTAATGGCATTTAAAATAAAGTTTGCATCCGATGTAGAGTGAACAGAAAAAGAAGATGCACTGTGACAGCAGTTTATCCTGGAAGGACTTTGTGTTCTATTTTATTTTTTATTTAGACTTAGCGTCATGTTGGGTTTTTGTATATATAAGAGTTGGTCTCGGCCTGCTCTATATGAAAAGGTGCCCCAAGATAACTTTGTTATGATATGGCATTATTTAAATAAAATTGAATTGAATAAGTGTATAGCTGTTATTTGGGACATGACATGATTTCTTTTTCACAAGATATTCATGTTGCTAGCTTTCGTTGTCTTACAGCTTAAAGTGATTTCCACTAAATGCTCTGTAATGATAGCACAATACCAGTTTCATGTTCTTTCTTAAATATGTGCACCATCTTTGCATTATTGAAGCTCCTCAGTGATCGCTGGTGACATTGTGACCTTCCTCTATTCAGAGAATACATCCTGAAGACAGCCAAGGCTCTGGTGGAGGACACCAAGCTGCTGGTGTCCGGTGCTGGAGCCAGTCAGGAGAAACTGGCCCAGGCTGCCCAGTCCTCAGTGTCCACCATCACCAAACTGGCTGATGTGGTCAAACTGGGAGCTGCCAGCCTGGGATCTGAAGACCCAGAGACCCAGGTACAGAAAGCAGAATTGACCGTCATTTAATGTCATGCTGTTTGTCAGCTGTGTCTTCACCATTACCCTTTATGAAACTGACCCACTGGCAAAAAGTTGTTCAAGTCGTTCATTTAGAGCAACTTGTAATCTCAGCTAGAACGCAACATGCAATGAGCGTAGAGGAATCTGCCATAACCTCATGATTCACCTGAATGCATCCCTCTTGTTTTTTAAAGAATATCCAAAGCTGAAGATGTGACATCAGCTGGTCAAGGAACAGCTTTTATCAGATGTCAGGCATCACAACAATTTAGTAACAAACAGATACATTCATAGAAGGAACAGTAAGCAAAGCAATGTGAGATCCAAAAGAACCAAATATTTAAACAGTAAAAATAGATTGTGGAAGTGCACATTTTATGTTTTCAAAGAAATGTCTTTAAGCTAGGGGAGGGAACTGCTGTTGATATCTGTGGTGAATTCCATAGACTGTCTGATCTGGGAGCAGGCAAGGACCACTAGCTTTCAGTAGTCGGAAGGACACACCTTCAAAAACCCACATCCAGATCTCGAACTGGGACTCAACTGCTACTTTACGTGTCCAGGTAAAATCACTTCCTATATGAAGGCATCAAATGAAAGTTGGCTCTGCACTCTATAGGTGGTCCTGATCAATGCAGTGAAAGATGTGGCCAAAGCTTTGGGCAACCTCATCAGTGCCACCAAGGCAGCTGCGGGCAAACCTCACGATGACCCCAGCATGCTGCAGCTGAAGAACTCTGCTAAGGTAAGATACAAAACCCAAAGTCACCTGAGACTTACCTGCTGTGGCCTTTATTTAATCTCTGAAGATCTGCAGAGTGCTCCTCTACAGCAACACCTGCTTCATTAAGGGAGTGAAGATCATAGATCCACACTGTCGTATGTTGCATAATGTTGATCTACACAGCATGCGAACATGTTAACATGAAGTCATCTCACTGGTAACACTGGGCGTATTGAGAATAGAGTTAGGATCTGTTTGTGACATTTCTCACTGCAATTGGTCAGTCTAATGTATGATCTGACCTGGCTGCTGTAGGTGATGGTGACCAATGTCACATCCCTCCTGAAGACGGTGAAGGCAGTGGAGGACGAAGCCACAAAGGGGACCAGAGCTTTGGAGGCCACAATTGAACACATCAAGCAGGAGCTGACTGTGAGTTATTCCACTCTTTAAATGTTGCATGCGGTCAGTATCTTAAATGTTTGTATACTACTCTGAGCAGTAGAAGACAGTGTAGCCTCGTACCAAGTGATCTTCCAGCAAGAAGGACATTTAGAACGCTTAATTTGTAACATAAACCTCACTTGGTTGTTGAATCAAAGATCTACTGTTCTTAGTATCTCACCAACAGTCCCTCGGTTTTTACCACACAGGTGTTCAGCAGTTCTGACCCACCGCCAAAGACGACCACACCAGAGGAGTTCATTCGCATGACTAAAGGAATCACTATGGCAACAGCGAAGGCTGTGGCTGCCGGCAACTCCTGTCGCCAGGAAGACATCATTGCCACGGCCAACCTCAGCAGAAGGGCCATCGCTGACATGCTGCACTCCTGCAAGGTGACCGGGAGGTTCATGTTCGATGCAGAGAAACAGTCACATCTTGTACATGATTCTGAAAGTACAGGGGAAAATACTGCACGCCTGTTTGACTCACCGACTACAATAAGACAAGTGCAACTATGTCATCTTGAATACTTTTTAAAACATTGTAACATTTTGACATTAAGAATTATCATCAAATAGCACCCATCTCTATTTGGACCACATGTGTATACATCACCCCCAATTATAACACACAGTCTCTTGCAGTTTTTGGTCACAAATGTTCATAATTTCAGTTCTAAGCTGTCATTTATAGACTACACTGTTGTTTTAAAGGCAAAATGGAGAAATAGAGCTATTTTGGGTTTAATACACCAACTAGTACATTACTATTTTCTGTTAAAATTCAGCCAGGTCCCAACTTGTACATCTTTGTACTGGTGGAACTCAAAATGTGGATTTCTCTCTGTCTTTCAGCAAGCTGCCTACCACCCAGAGGTGAACAAGGAGGTCCAGATGAGAGCGCTGCGCTACGGCACTGAGTGTGCGACTGGATACCTGGGACTACTGGAGCATGTGCTGGTGGTAAGACATCACTACCCACACACAAACACACGCAAATACGCTCTGTACCTTCAGCAGCTTACTGCCTGCTGCCCATCTGTCAGTTCCTAAAAACATTTAAGAGTGGAAGTGCAGGAATTGTGCAGCAGCCTCACAAGCACCACCACACAGTAACTAGACGGGATCCTGCATAAATGGTTGTTTCTTTATTCAGACAGCTATAGCACTTACTGGGAGAAGCCATTGAGTACTCTTCTCTCCTGCTGTGAGCAGTGGGCTCCATACTGTGTTTGGCACCGCTGTTTAAAGGGTAGGAAATGAGTACTGTCATTGACCTTGCACATGTGACCTTTCTGCTGGTTATCGCAATTGTGCTGTTGACATAGAGCCATAAATAAAAGTATTCAATAACCATTTTCTCTAATGTCCTGAGTTGTTTAGTTTTGGTTCAGCAACACCCTGCTCTACTCTTCAACACACGTTAACACCAAGGTCCTGCCCTGTCCTGCCCTGCCCTGCCCTACCCTGTCCTGTCCTGCCCTGTCCTTACTTTCCTTGTCCTGCCCTGTCCTGTCTTTCCTTGTCCTGCCCTGTCCTGTCTTTCCTTGTCCTGTCCTGTCCCGTCCCGTCCCACAGCTGTGTGTAATTGTTGTTGCTGTGATCGGGCTCCCAGCATGCATTTATGTTCTCTATCTGCTGCCGTGTTTGATGACCTCTTCTCTTTCCTTTTCCCAACGCTCTGTCAATGTTCCTTTAAACGTGTGGCTCACTGATGTCGGTGCAAGCCGGTGAGTACAGCCCGTTGACTGACCTGCACAAGTGTGGGGCTGCGTTGGTTGAATGCTTCACTGAATTCTAGATGCCACAACAATGCTGCAGAATACCGTCAGCGGCACGTTAACAGATGTCAGACCAGCTCTGCTCATGGACAAGATAACCAGCTTTCTTTTTAAGTCGCCTGCACAGGCTGTCAGAGTCAAGACACTGAAAGAATCGGACTGAGCTGGAGGTGTTTGAACATATTCTGTCAGTCAGTCAGCAGAGGTCGTGATGTAAGATGTTAGTGTGCAGTCACACCATCAGCTGACCTCTGTCTGTCTCTCTGTTCTGACCATTCGGAGTTGGGAAGATCAGATCACATGTATTGTCTGTGGTTCCTACAGTAAGGGACTCTCTGTTTCCCTCTGTTTCCCATTCCTGCAGGATTCTATCACAGGGACTTTTTGGCAATTATCAGAAGAGAAAAACAAAGCTATACATTTTTTTTAAATTCAAGGCAATCATGAACTTGGCAGTTCATTCTTGGCCTTGGAAACAGCAGCTGACAAAAATATCTCCACTCAAGGTCCACTTAGTAGCTTTTTCTGGAGCTTCTGATCATATCACACAATTTCAGATGCCATTGTAGATGGTGAGGGAGGACTTGACACAAACTTAGTGATGGTTTTATTTACACATGATATCCCTTACATAGAAACTGGTAGATATTTGTTTTGGCTTTGATAAGAAACTATATCTTTTATTAATGGGTGGCAAAAAAGTCATAATTCCATCCGGTGTGATGTGTGGATGTGGTCTGAGCCTGCGTCCTGCCCTCTGATGGTTGGAACAGAACAGAGTCTCTTTGACCCCTGACTTCTGTGGGAAACACAGTACTGCCACTGACCAGCTGCTTTGGATTTTGTTGATGTCTTGCCATCAAGCGAGCACACGGCACCGTGAGGCGTCTTACCTTTAAACCTCATAACATCACAGATGAATGACCCTCTCTAAAATTGGTGCATGGAGTTGTCTGTATTCGTGGAACACCAGACATATTTCCTGTTTCCCCCTGTGGAGCTCAGGTAATAGTGTTCTCTCTCACATCAGTGTGCTGGGGTGCAGTATGTGGATGGGTTTGTGTTCGCCTGTGGCATTAGTTTGGCCGGCTGCATGCGTTCCTGTGCAGTTACGTCCTCGCCTCCATCTTCTCATGACAACACATCTGAATAAACTTGAGCTGGTTATGTGCTGAGCCCTGTTAATGCCCTGCACCTGTCACACACTGCTCCAGCCTGAATACTGCATGTCCACCTACGACAGTGTGAGGGGACAAAACTGTAACCCCAACACACCGGAGCACCATCAAATCCAGCTCGTCTGTCTCTTGTTTCCCCCTACATGAGATGTAAGAGTGAAAACTGAAGAAATCTGATCATTAAGTTTCAACTGACTTTATTCTACCTAATAAATATGAGTGTGTGAGGCAGAAATGTTATCCTACAGATACAAAGCCTCCCACAAGAACAGCACAGGAACATGTGTGTCACCATATGGGCAGTCGAAAGCATTGTGCTTTCTTATGACTGAAAAGCTATTGTACCATCGCCTGCACCAACAGAATTGTTGTTCACATCAAACATTTTACACACTAACATTATAAACAGAGGAGGAGCAGCATGAAGATGCCCTTTCCAAAAGCTTTGTGTGGTTACAAACCACACAGTAGGTGCTTTAGTCACAATTTAACAGTGTCTTTAAGGGCACATAGGTGTAGTTCCTGAAATCACAGGGATACCTATTGAAAAAACATTTAAAGTTTGTATTTTGAAGTTCGTGGGCCACATGAATAAAACTCTGTATGCACAAAGACAAATGATGCATACGCATTCTTTTCCTCACATTTCAGAGAGCCATGCATACGCACGCTTCTGTTTTTTGTAAATCGGAGTCGCTGTGGATCTGGGCCTTCTTGCACAAGCCTGATTTCCACTCCCACAGTCACCTATAAATGGATGCAGACAAGCACTTGCATTTCAGAATTTATGCCTGTCACTGAAAAGAACGACAAAAGATTAATTTCACTGATTGCGTCTCGTCAGCAGCTGTGCCGTGGTAGCAGCCACCGTTATGCTGGCCTTTAAATGTACTGTAAACCATCTTCTGCAGCCACTATGTTTATAGCACTCATACCAGAAGTAAATGACACAATACTGCATCAGTGAAAGAGGCACCAACCTAAACAATGGTTTTATTTAAAAATTCTGTCTCTACCCTTATTTTCCATCAGATCACTGTATGACACGCTCACATTCCCACCACACGTTCTGTTTTTAATGTATGTGTGGGAATATGGATGGTACGCATGGTTTGTACACTTGGCCTCTGTTGCTCATCGCTGCCATGATTGACACTTAATGTAGCTTCTTCCCCAGTGTCATACATATACACAGCTGGATCACTAGTAAAAAGGAAACCCAACATGCAGTGTTAGTAAGGTGTGTGGAACTGATCCACTACCTTCACTTGTTGCTGAGACAAACACATGCACGTCCTCTCAAGCATTTGAATTGAAGACTATGGAAAATAAAGTGTGCTGCAATGTCATACCATTAGCTTAGCACAGGCTGGGATTTTAATCAGGTGAAAACGTTAAGCACCAGTAATACAGAAGGTGAATGTGAAAATGGTTGAATGAATGAAAGGTTGTGACTTCATTTACTTAACCTACAGATCATCCAGAAGCCCTCTCATGATCTGAAGCAACAGTTGGCGAACTACTCCAAGCGGGTGGCAGGCTCTGTCACTGAGCTCATCCAGGCAGCAGAGGCCATGAAAGGTATTTTAACCTTCAACAGCAGAATGACAGCAGAACACACGTACATTCCTCGGGGGGGTCTCACTGTACATTGAATGGTGTCCTTATTGATCGCCAACCCTCACCACACCTTTGTTACCAGTAGAAAACTCTGATCAGGGAAATAAGACAATTACAAGTTTGATACACGTGTTAATGACATTTAAAAATAGTACTGATGAAGAAATTACAATGAATCATTTTCAAAGTACAATTCTGACTCTGTGCCTCCAGTGGAAGAGGAAGACGGCACCGCTCAATGCCCTTTCACACATGTATAAAACATGTAGCATCAGGTCTTATTTAGAGCACTTCATGCAAATGAGTCCTGACACTAATCTGTAGTAGGATTAGTAATATCCCCCTTAGAGTTCTCCACTTGCACACAGCTGTGTTCTGGGATGCCCCTCTTGCAAACTACATTAAACGCAAGTCAATTCCATGAATGCATCATCTATCAAATGGAGGGAAAGTCATCCTCAGAACTTTAGATCCCAGATTAATGTCCCCCTGCTCCATTTTAAGAGACATTATCTGCAACTGAATCCTGCTGCATGGCTGTAGTTTCATTCAACAGATGATGCAAATGGGACGACCCCAGTGGCTCTGAGAGGTAGGAGGAGCTGTGATTGATGTGCAGGACTTTATCCAACAGCATCAAATTCACCTATCAAATGTGAATCAAACACCCTGTCCAATCTGTTAAGGTTCAGCCTTCAACTTTGTAAGTAGCTAAAATCGTAAATTACTTGGGAGTCAGATTCTGTCAGGATCTGTAATCACCTGCCTGAAAATAAGATATGAAATGCGTCTGACTCATTGAAATATCAGCTTACTAACTTTTTTAACAAATACTGCAGGTCCTGATTTAGAGTTACTTTATTAGGGTGATAAGCCTGAACTATTGATATGATACTTAACTGGGAAGCTACCGAAATAGATGTGATGCAGTCAGAGAAGCCGTTTCACCATCACTGGTTGAGTTTGAGTGGTGCTTCTCCAGCAGTCTTTCAGACACTTGCATAAACGAGACAGCAGCCAAGTTATGCATTTGGACTTTTGGCAAGTTTCGGATTCATTGCATATCCATTAGTAAATGTCCTGCATACACTACATATACTATGCATTACATACAAAACATTTAGGTAGAAGACGTGGTTGCTTAAGAGGTTCATTAGCCTCAGAGCTTAGAGACGTGTATGTTTGTTGTATGGAACAGGATACTAAACAAAAAGTGCTTATTGGAACGCAGCCCTGTTGCTGCTGCGTAATTGGAGTGCAAAGTTCTCTAAGGTTTGCAGTTAGTACCTATCCTAGCCTATCTCCCCAGTGCCATTCCATGATGGCAACAGAAAATGCTTGTTTGTGCTGCACTAAAGGGTGTGCAGTTAAAGAACATGTTGTCCCAAATACAAATAAACATATTGATGAGGCCAACATATGTGGGATAAGCTGCTGTGACCATAATTCATGCATTGAACGTAGCTCAAATTCCTTTACACAAAAAAGAAAGTCAAACAAAAACAAATGTAAAGTGGTCCCAGGCCCTTTCTGTAAGTAGCAGAGCTTTGGAATAAATTGTAAAAGACACTGAGAGCCATACTGTTGTTACCATTATACCACATTCACCTAATAGAAATCTTGGGGAAGAGTGTAAAATCTTTTTCAGCACATATGGTTTGTGTGTGTGTTGTAGGCATAGAGTGGGTGGACCCCGAGGATCCCACCGTCATTGCAGAGAACGAGCTGTTGGGAGCAGCGGCAGCTATTGAAGCCGCTGCCAAGAAACTGGAGCAGCTGAGGCCCCGGACCAAACCCAAGGTTAGAGGGCTTTTTACAGAGCAGCAGCATTCACACTGAGCCTGTTAACCTCACCACAGGGTCACATACAGTGTGTGTGCTGCAGGTTTTCTGGGCTATCGGCTCCTCACACCATGAAAGATGGCTCTCCCTCAGACAGTGCCCTGTTAGCAGTTTAATATTCCTCCGTTTCAAAGGACTTCTGTGCAGCGGTTTTGCTGTGCTGCAGACCAGCCCTGTTCAGTGTTTGAATAAATCTTCCACAGATCTTCACAGCCCTGTAACACAGTGTGTTTGACTGTTGGTTTCCCTCTCTTGTAAACAGGAGGCAGATGAGAGCTTGAACTTTGAGGAGCAGATTCTGGAGGCAGCCAAGTCCATCGCAGCTGCCACCAGTGCTCTGGTCAAAGCTGCTTCAGCAGCACAGAGGGAGCTGGTGGCTCAAGGGAAGGTATGTCTGAATCCAACTAAAAGATCAATATTCAATATTTTCCCCAAACAAAAATCCCAAACATGGTTGTATAATAACACCTACTAGTCCATTATTTGAGCACACCTTTCATTCCACCAAAAACTGCCAAACAAACTAGATATCCCACCTCTACAAGACCGCACGAGGAAATGTTTCTTTTATTAAGGTGTATTTTTCTATTTAGGTCATCCAGACATCTAATGAGATGCAGCATCTTAAACAATTTTGAAACACCATTGTTGACATCGGATGTCTGGTTTTGGGACTCCTGTACAGGACAACAGCTGGATAACGGGGATTCCTTTGTGTCCATGCAGGACCCCAATCCGCAGAGAAAAAACATGGAGAACAATTTATAAGTTGCTGCATAGAGAGAAAAACTCTATGCAGCAAATCTATCTTAAAATTTGTCATTCTCTTGCAAACAAGTGTGTTTGAGTAGGAACTTGAAACCGGGACTGAAGCTAGATCATTTTCCGAATAGAGGAATCCATCGTCACTTGCTCAGTGTTTTGGAGAGCACTGTTGCTGTAAGGGGAACAATACAGTTCCTGAACAAACACACTGATGCATGCAGAGTTTGCGTGGGCACGATCCACCGTATCACACACAGCAGTTGGTGTATAAAAGAGAAGGAAAACCCATGAGAGTTTTTCATTTTGTCCTAATTAGAATTTCCCCATCATGACAATATTATCCCTAAAAAACAGCAGTCTGTTTCCTACATTTCCTTTTTGTTCATTTGATGTTTTTGATATCCACAAATGTTTTGGCTACACAGACTTGAAATCAAACCAGAAGGATTCTGTATTTTCAGGTGGGAGCGATCCCAGCCAATGCGGTAGATGATGGACAGTGGTCTCAGGGGCTTATTTCAGCTGTAAGTCTCTTCTCTCAAGGTTTATTTAAGACATGTTTGAAGCCATTAGTAAAACATCTTACCGCCGATGCCTTTGACTCGTCAGGCTCGAATGGTCGCAGCAGCAACCAACAATCTGTGTGAGGCAGCCAACTCTGCGGTGCAGGGACACGCCAGCGAGGAGAAGCTCATCTCTTCAGCCAAGCAGGTGGCGGCCTCCACCGCCCAGCTGCTGGTGGCCTGCAAGGTCAAGGCTGACCAGGACTCCCAGACCATGAAGAGGCTCCAGGTCAGCACTGCATATTAATGTTTATCAAGCTGCTTCACACACACGCCCACTTCTATATGTTCAGTGTACTGTGCTGTTACTCCAGCACTTCAGGACACCTTATTTAGTTATCTGCCCCTTAAAGAACAGAGCCGTCAGGGGACACCGAGAGCTCAGACACCCCATGAACTGATGTTAGCACAAAGGGGGAGGAAAAATGTCCAAAGACCGAAAGTAGCATTTATTGGTGTCCTACGTAAATACAAGTACAGAAAACTGCTTTGAGGACTGCTACGGAATCGTTCACCCAGCTCGGTTCCGTATTACACACAGTGGAACTGAGAAACAATTTCAAGTTGTTTTAAAGAATGAATCAGCAGGAGCGATGTTGGCCGCGAAGGACAGCTGGTCATCCAGTGTTACACCCAGCTTTCTTGCAGTCTGAGCCAAATAACAGAAACAAGTGATTAGGTGTAAGGAGAAAAGAGGAGGGGACCCACAACTGAACCCTGAAGGACCCCAGTAGTGATGCTACAAGGTTCAGACACAGATTTCTCTGCTTTGTTAAGTTGCCCTGTAAGTGCGGTCCTTCAGGTACAATGGATGTGAACAGGGAGCATGCCGAGCCTGAGACTCTCAGTTCTGGAGGGTAGAGAGGAGGATCTGGTGGTTCAGTGTGTCAAACGCTGCTGAAAGGTCCAGCAGGTTGACTACGGAGCAGACTGGATTTCGTCTGTGACGGCAAGGAGGGCAGTCTAAGTTGAGTGGCCTGCCTTGAACCCAGACTGGTGAGGGTCAAGAAGGCTGTTCTGGTGGAGAAGATTGCACGCTCAAGTCATTTAAGAAGAGAGATGGGTCGAGTGTGGGTTTCTTTAAAAGAGGGTTCACCTCTCACTGCTTTTAGAGTGTTAGGAAAACAACCAGTTGTCAAAGAGGTGTTGATGAGGTGGGCGAGGAAAGGAAGGAGATACAGACTGAAGAAGGTGACAGAGGATAGGGCCAAGGGGGCAGGTGGTTGGACAGTGGGAGGTAGCCAGGGTTAGTAGCTCAATGGGAGAAAAGGATGTTAGAGTAGGAGAATCAATGCCGTGTGTTTTCCCTGCAGCAGACAGTGGCAGGTCTATCCACTGATACACATCAACAATTTGGAAACGTGACAGAAAGCAGACGGTATCTGGATACAACCGTCATTTCAAAGAGACTGACTGCTGACATCCTGGTCTATACTCTATCATGCCTTTCAAGCAGCAGACGCATGTATGACGCAGATTCACTCAATGTGTCTTTCACTTCTCTGTCTCGGAATTTATTTCCCAAAGCTGGGCAGCCTCCGACCTGCATCCAACCCTGTAGGGAAGTGTGAAAGTATTGAAAGAGGGACTAACACAGTGTCTGCACATGATTTGTTGACAATAAGAAAAAATGTAAAACTAAACTAGACTCATCATTTGAATGACCTCAATATTTCTTCCCTCCTCCTGCTCCGAAGTATGACTTAATGACAGAACCGATGAGAAAAAGCAGGCATGGGGTCTGCATTAGTTACCATGGCAACAGAGTTTGCTTGAACCATTTTCTCTTGAGACTGAAAAGCCAGGGTTAAGTCCAAAGTTAGCTCCCTAACCCTCTAATCCCACTTCGTCAGACTGACATGTGATACTCGCAAATGCACAGTGTGATCCTCATCTGTACTAATGGTTCAGACCTACAGTACCTGCTGAGGGAACAATAACATCAGTTGCGACAACAGCTGAAGCTGTTGGAGAGCACACGGCATGTTATAGTCTATTAATAGGCCGGGGTTTGAGTGTTTAGGGTTACAGGTGAGCTGCGTGATCTGTACAGCTGCTACATAAGGATTAGTGTGCTCTATATTTAGCACAGGTAAGAGTTCCATTTACATACTGCTGCATTTTACTAGTTTTAAAGGGCTACTCCAGAGATTTAGTGTTGGATTTCCATAAAGTTGAGTGACTCACAAAAGACAGATAAAAAAAAAGAGCATCAGAGGCAGCGATATCCTGACCTTTAGTCCCTAGAAAAAACACTAGATCCTACATTTCCCATAAGGCAATCGATAGAATCTTTATGGTGGAACCTCCCTGCCTGCCTACGTATTTCAAACACCACACCTACAAACTGTAACTCTGTATCTCAGGCCTTCTGATATAAACCTGTAGTCTCTAAGGCCAAGCTGAGTTAACCCTGAGTACCTTTATGTGTTGAAATGGTGGAGTGCTCCTTTAAAAGAAGTTATTTTTTTGTTAGTTTTTGTCTGAAAGCACTGACCCACTGATGGAAATAATGCAGCACAGAAATGTGCTTATGACCTTTTATGTGTAACTGATGCGGTCAGTCCCAAGACATAACAGAAACGGCAAGTATCTCCTGTCAGCCCATCCACCCCAAAATACTATCTTTAAGGCTGTGTGCCTGCTAGCTGTGAGCACATCAGCCTGCCCGGGCCATCTCATATTCTCAGATCCAATCAGCAGTGGCTTATCTCCTCCTCTTCTGGGCCTGCAGCTGCCACCACAGTAATTCCCATACATTTATGTCTACAGGAGCTCTGGAAACAATCCACCAGTCCAAGCATGGCACCAAGAACTGGAAACATTAGCCCTGATCTATGATTACCCCAGCAGCATTTGCTCTTTCACTCCTTGCCGTGGTGCTTTTTAAGGTCGTAATTATTCAGAGTGTTGAGTAATGGACAGTCTCTCAGTTATGTGTCATGTGGGAATATTTGAGAAAAGGTGGCTGTATGGATTGTTCCTGATGGCAGCAGGTGGTTCAGAGACAGATACAAGTTAATTTGCTCTCTACAATACAGCAGCCCAGCATGTTACTCCCATGGACTTCAAGAAGGATAATCCAAATTTATAGCCTTGTTGTCACACTATGCATATGAAAATTAAAGGAATAGTTCAACATGCATTTGTGTAACTATCAATATTGGATTTGAATTAGATGTAACTGCCAACAATGCTGGTGTGTCGAGGCCGTTTTGCCATTGGGTTCTCTGACATGTCAGAAATGTACAGAGTTACTACCAGCTAGCATTACAATGTTCAGTTTGTGTTGACTCTGGCTGTAGTAAGATTTATACCCTCCGAAATCTCCACAATGCAACAGAAGCAACAACATTTTGCTAACAATGTCATGATTGGCTTTTAATAGACATAGAAGTAAATACAAACATGTGACACTACAGCTGTAGACCAGGAAGTAGAGCCAGGCAGTTTATCTCTGTTTATCATAGTGAGTGGGTGAAGAGGTGCTGATTCAACCCTGTGCTCATTCTGCAGCTGTGTTGGCATATTGCACTGCATTATGTGGCATTTTGAGCTGACCCAATCCAGTATATGAAGAGGACAGAGTATAAAGGGTCCGTTCGCCCAAATTATGAAACCAAAAAACCAGACGAGAGCTTTACAGTGTTATGTTGTGTGTCAGGGCCAGACAAACCATAACATTCCAGCCAAAGATAAACCAGCAGAAGATTCACTGCCGTCCTCTGCCAGCTCAGTGTCTGATTTCAGCCCACAGAGCCGCGAAAGGAGAACGCTGCTCTTTGTTAGGGCCGAGCTGCCCGATGAGACAAATGTTTGGCTTTGAGTGTAACTCAGCAGGCTGCTGCTCTTTGCCTTTTACAGCTATTCTCCGGTGCTGAGCAGGAAAAACCCCTGTTATGGTTTTGTGTCTGAGCTCTGGTGGAAGTTACCATTCCCTTTCCAGGAGTTGCTGTTTCCACATTGAGCGTGGTCCATGATTAGTGATATTAGACAGCTTTTTTATGAGCTTTTATAATTCACCTGATCTTCCTGTTCATATTGTTTTAGTTTGACAAAAAAAACGCTTAAATCAAGATCCACTTACTAACTTTCTCTGGAACTGAGAAAGGCTCCAGAAAAAGCTAATAGGGGACTTTAAGCTACAGTTTCTTTTGTCAGTTTATTGTTTCCAATGTCAAGAACTTTCACCCTCAACTTCTCTGTTGAAATCCTGACTCATTGTGTGTTTGTGCAGGTGGCTGGAAATGCTGTGAAGAGAGCCTCTGATAACCTGGTGAAGGCAGCACAAAAAGCAGCGTTTGATGCTCAGGATGACCAGGCTGTGGTGGTCAAGAGTAAGATGGTGGGAGGTATTGCTCAGGTGAGTCAAAGGTCCCAAATGCTTGCATGCCTGCTTCAAGTAAGTAAAGATATAGAAGAAAAATCACCATTCCAATAAATAGAATATCAGTTTGAACATAAAAATGCTGGACAGCAACACAAAGCCTGGTTGGTGCTCTGGTGTGTTTGGCGAACGTGACACTATCTCATCTCCAGTAACAAGTAAGGCTGGAGTTGCTGGAGTGTAAATTTCCCCAAAGAGATGTCAGTCTAAACTCTGATCCAGTAACAACGTCCATGCCGGCTCCCACAGTCAGTCCTAAACTGGGCTCTTTTGAAATGTACAAGAACTTGAAACTCCCTAAAAAAAGGAAGCCCGGGCCTTGGAAGTAACTCTCGGTTAGGCTAATGTTAGCAGCTGATGTGAGGGTGTGTTTTTGGTTTTGAAAAGTTGATAAAAACACACGGCTCTATTGTTACTGGGGAAGGATAGTGGTGTTAGCGAATGGTCAGAAGTTATATTTTTCCACACACAGATGTGTGAGTGAACAGCGTGCTGACGGACTGTGTTGCGTTGCAGATCATCGCTGCCCAGGAGGAGATGCTGCGGAAAGAAAGGGAGCTGGACGAGGCCAGGAAGAAGCTGGCCATGATCAGACAGCAGCAGTACAAGTTCCTCCCCTCAGAGCTGCGGGAGGACGGCCAGGAACAGTGAGAGAGAGAGTAATGCAGCTGCGATCCATGGAATGCTCAGGACCTTCCCCCAGATACATGCAGATAGAAACGTAACGTGGCAGATTGATGTATCAGGATGGTTATTATCAATCTGTTTCTGTATTTCATTTTCAATGTCAAAAGCCTAATAATGCCAATGATTATAATTTTTATAATACAGAAATATATATGTGCCTTAAGTCCTTATTAAGGTGTCTGTGCTTTTGATTATATATGATCGTATGCTTTTCAATATATCTGGCTCTGTTATATCTGGATTGCATGTCTCTGTTGATACATGCTGCATGGCTTCGTAAAAGTCCTGCCAGTAAACTGTGCTTGCCTTCCTCGTTAGACCTTAGACACACGAAGGCAAGCACCATTCAGCTTCTATGCAAATTATTCCCAATCTATGCACACTTTCTATGCAGATGGTATTTTTTTGCGTAAACTTACTTGTGTAAGTGGTAGTCAGTCAGTGAAATTCAGTGTGTTACTTCACATACTGTTTGAACTGTTAGGATGATGAAATCACATGTTGCCGTTTTTAAATCTAGATTTGGAAAAATGAACTTTGCGATGGAACAAATCAGAGTGGAGAAACATTATTTTTTTTAAAGATTGAGTTATGAAATATATTAAAAAGGTATCTTCCAATACGTCGCTAGTAGTAAATGTTTCTGTGTCAGTGTTTTGATTTAAGCAACTACAGTATTTCGGCCCGAATTAGATTAGAAGACTGTAAAGATCATGAAGCCATATATTTAACTGTAAGACATTTGACATCATATTGACTGTATTTGGGTGCTCAGTGTTTAGTGACTCACTCCAGTAACATGTGGTCTGTGCCAGCATTAGTGTCTGGCGCTGGTCTGAGGAATAGGTGATGTTTCCCTGTAATGCCTAATGCTGTCCTGTTAGATACTACTTACCCAGAGTTCATTTCTCATTACCAGGGGCCAAATGTCGGCTCACTCTTTGTTCCCACCATATCAGTGCTTTGAAAGTGCCTTCGTAATGTATTTGTCAGGTATCATTAACTGATACAACAATCTAAGTGCACTTCATTCATAACCCACGTCAGTAATTTATCATCATGTAAATCCACCTTACACCTCACGTGTCTTTCCTTTCTTCTCCATATTCTTTTGAGAACAAACCTGGCACAGCTAGAACAGCATGCCTAATATCAAATGACTGTAATATTGCAAAGCTTTGTTTTTTTTCTTCTGTTCACATGTGGACTGAACTGTGGCATCAATGTAATGCTGGTGTACAGCAGTAAGTGTCATGGCCACTAACAGATTTCTATTCAATAAAGCCAGTTTTCAGTGAAACTGTTGACATCTCTTCTCTCAGCCTCTTCACTGTCTCTTTTCTATAGAATATATTGGGCTGTGTATGAACAGTTGTAAGTGTAATCATATTGTTTTTCAGTTGATATTCCTACCATGTCTGTAGCAACTGAAGCTTTAAGGGGTTTAGTAAGGCTGTACAGGTGACCCCAGGTTTGCTGTGTGCTCGTTTGATGAATCACTATGTAAGAATATGCACCGTGTAAGCACAACACCTCCCGACATGATGAAGATCTTAAAAACTGGATTCCAACCCTAGGACCCTCTTCACGACGGGGCCTGAAGACCAGATAATACACCAGGACTCGCCATGATATTAAGAGCATCTTCCCATGTTCTGAAACATGGTCAGGAGAGGTAGACACAACTGGGCCCGTCCTGCTTCCTGGTCAGCCAGCAGCCCCCACAGATGAACAAAGAGGGGTTTCCATCACATGCAGGTTACTACTGCCTTCCCACTTATTAAAATGCAGCCTCTCTGTTGCTAAGTTTATATTGTCTAACTGTTGATATAGCATGCTATTTTAATAGCACATCAGAAGAATTTAACTAAGTACCTGCATTTACTCAAGTGCTTTACTTAAGAGCACATCTGCGTACTTGTCTTCACTTGCAGGGGGTCTTGTACTTCAGGTGAGCTAAAGGCTCGTGGTTGAGGCACCTCGGTCTCTCCCTCCACAGGAATCTTGGGTGTGAGTTGAAGTGGATCGAGTCTTTGCTGATGCAGGTTGGTCGGACTTCTTCTCACTGCTGAAGACAGACGTCACGCGCACACACTGGACACCTCGCTGCCTAAATAAGGACAACGTCCCCGTGGAACGTCCCCGCGCGGCTCCACACAGCTGGTATTCTGGTACTCTCCCCGAGCCGCTCAGACCAGCCGCACGCGCGCTCCTGTCCACCTCCGTCCGTCCGTCCCCATCACAGACCGGATAAACAAGCGCACTTGTCCTCCTGCTGAGCGCACACAACCCCAAGAACCATGGAGGCCATCAAGAAGAAGATGCAGATGCTGAAGCTGGATAAGGAGAACGCGATAGACCGCGCGGAGCAAGCTGAGGGGGACAAGAAGGGAGCGGAGGACAAATGCAAGCAGGTAAAGACAGATCACTTCCTCACCTGGACTTAAACAGTCCAAGTGTTTCCGGCGTTTTCTCTTTGGCTTTTAAATCCCGTGAAATAAAAAATATGGCGTTATTAGTGGAGCGCTTTGTAAGGTCGTGATTCAGATATGATAAAGGACATAACAATCAACGTAAAGCAAGAGAACAACACTGCTGACAACGTTTCTATCGGAGTTTTAGCAGACTGAAAAGAAAAGAACGAGGCGCGATGGATTCATGTGGACCATCGGGGGGGGGTAACAACTCAGAAAAATCACTAGAAACCTTAGAACTTTGATTCAAAAGGAATAAAACACGCTCGGGAGGCTGACCTGACCTGGTCTGGTCTGGTCTGGTCTGACCAGAGATAGGCTGGGCTCTTCTGTACTTGAGCATCTACCTTTAGGTTCTAGTTGTGGCTTGTGGCCACAGTGGCCGCTGTTCACTGAGCTATAGACTGTTCTCTGTAATGCACAGGTAGCCTGTGGGTGGGACACATGGGCATCTGGACACTCGTCCTAGTTCATTGGCTGATATTACAGACATATACATATATATATATATATATATTTGGTGAGAATAAAAGTCCCCCCAACACACCCTCACCTTAAAATGTAATGAATAAAATACTTTATTCACTGTCAATAAATGTTTCCATTTTCTGTAAGATGAATTTGCCAACATGAAGGTGTAAATATTGTTTCTAAGTTTTCTCCACACTGCTACACAGTGGGAGTCTCCTTTATTGATTTCTCTTTTCTTGGCTAGTTCAAATGTAAATCTAGCAAAAGGCCGAGTTAGTGGCTGGATACTTATTTATTATTTTGTTTGTATGAACATTAGGGATTTGGTGCTTCTTCAGACTGTGTGGGCGTCTCCAAGCTCACCTGCTGTTTTGGCTCATGTAGGTGCAGCAGTGCAAAGTGTTAAAGAGCTGGGTGGAGGTGAACAGATCAGCCGTGGTGATCAATAAATACACTCATCACATCATCTCTCTCATTGCTCTGAAACAGCAGAGCCAATCACAGTGAGGCATAACAACAATGGGTAAACAGAAAAATGGGCAGGAGGTCCTGTTGTTGTCTGGATGGTGCAGAGCAGCACGACCACAGATCTGCAGCCAGAGGCACATGGCTTGGCTTCTGATTGATTTCTATCATTACTACAATGACAATTAAGAAACAGTCTCTCAGGTTTTAAATGGTCACATTAAACTGTAACTGATGGAAATCAGCAGCATTGACTCTGTAAGAGGAGCCTCGCTGCATCAACAGAGCTATAACCCAGCGGTCTGGTGTGTGTGGAGGTGTGTGTGCATGTGAATGAATGAAGGTGAGCTCAGTGGACGGATGTGCGTTATGGCATTTCTCAGATGGATGCAGAGATTTAATATATACATTATGAAGCAGCTGTGGACAACACGACTCGGCTTCCTTTAGAGAGCGATGCAGACCAAACTACTGACATAAAGCTTCCGCATAATATTTTCATGAACATTCTAGCCTCTTAACATCGCTGCCTATGGTTGATACTGTTAAGAACCATTTGGAATACTGTAACTGGGTTGGGTGGGATAAGTTACAGGTATCCCTGGACACGTTATCCTGTCCTGATGTGATGATGGTGAACATGTCATGGAACATATGAACAAAATCTTCAAGGGCCTCCAGAGGCTGGACGTTTGGATTTACCATACACTGAACACCGTGCAGGCCCACTGCCAAGTCCAGCTAGCTTTCAGCTGGGAACCGAGAAGTGAGTCATGTGACAGCTAAACAACATGGTGATATTCCTGTATGGATGACTTGCAGACTCTCCTGTACAGCTCCACGGTGTCATTGACTAGATCAGGTAGCAGTCAGTGAACAGAACGCAACTTTTCAACGATGCAACTGTTCACATAGCGATCGCTCCCAGAGGAGCCCAGCTCGGAGTTATTACAATGCCTGCACAATCACTTCTCTCTGCCGAGGAGCACTGAACACTGGCATGTCTATTTCGGTGTTCCCTCTAAAGACCCCCACCTTCTTTGAATTGTTGCCTCTCTCAGAAGGACAGTCAAGGCTGTTGGTTTGGGAGTTGCCCCAATGTCGACTGTAGGTTTAGGACCGTCCCGTGGCTATTTGTGACAGTGAGGCCTTACATGGCTACAGGCTGGGAGAGACTGTCAGAAGTGATATAGAAAGGACATTTGTTCGGGGGACATTGTGGTCAGGCCACATCACTGTCATCTACATTTTGCTTTTTATAGTCCTTGAAGTTGTTGTTGCAAATGGAAACTTGCTGAAACAATCTTTGGAAATGAGTCACTGGATAACAAAGTCCAAAATGGAAGGGGCTCACCTCATCGTGAACTAAAAAACGCTCAGCAATCTGCTCGTTCAATCGATGCTTTCTGTTATGGGGGTGTTATCCTCTTGGGAGCACGAATATGCTCAGCAGATTTCATGACAATCTGCCAGTTAGATCAGTATTAGAGTGTCCCAAACCAGAAGGGTTCATCTTCTGAGGAGCTTAAATCTGCACATTCAATTTCATAGTAATGAGACTTTGAGATTTCTTATGTATGATTTGGTATAAAGTTAGGGCAAAACATTCCATGATTTTATGTAGAATAAAAAAATTATATCTCTGGTATCTCTTTTGAACTTTTTTAAAAAAGCTGTCCACCATGAGTCCAAATGATAAGTAGTTTTCTAAGGTTGGGAAAGACGGTGGTGAAAGATGGCTGAATATTGAAAAAGACATCGCTGACTTGAAGCACAAGCACAGAAGTTTTGACCTTTTTAATACTGAACCCAAACAGGTGGGACACAAGACACTCACCCTGTTCTCTGTCCAACCCTCCACCCTGACCTCCTCCTCCTCCATTACTTTATTCTAAAGTGTATTTGGCAAAGCCGCTGAGTAAAAGGTAAATGTAGTTTGTAGGATCCAGGGTTGGTTGAGAACAATCTACCTGACATGTTGTGTTCCTGTGTGTGTGTACTGTGTGTTGGTGCACTTGTAGCTGGAGGAGGAGCTGCTGGGTCTGCAGAAGAAGCTGAAAGGAGTGGAGGATGAGCTGGACAAATACTCAGAGTCGCTGAAGGATGCCCAGGAGAAGCTGGAGCAGGCGGAGAAGAAGGCAACAGATGTAAGTGAAGGGGTCCCATTATCGCAGAGAGGGAAATATATTAAGACCACATAAACGCATTGTAACCAGCCCGGTCACATCTGATCCCTCACACAGTAACACAGGTGTCATTTTGTTGGCTATATTAAATGTTTCATATATCACTACTCAAACTGTTTCCTTCAGGTGTTGTAAAAACGTAGCAGCAGGCGGTTTAACTTGAATTACTACACAGTAAATTTAGACCATCAGTGACATTTCTAATGCTATAAACCAGTAGTAGTCTTAGCTCCTCCTGGGTTTTAAATATGCACAGAGCAGTTTGTTACTGTCAGTCAAACTTTACACTCCAGCGCCTCGTACATGTCCAGTAAACATAAGCTTTTGAATGCTGATCTTCAGGAGTATAATTTAAAGCTGGTTGTGCTAAATCTCCAAAGCGTCATCATTGCTGAGTAGCAGCCTCACCGCTGACAGCAGCAGCAGGGACCGTATTAAATCTGTCATGTGCAGTATCACATTTTAGTAACATATCATCAAGCTTGTCAGCACCTCGAAGCGAATGCCATCTATTCTAACTAATGTGAGAGCACCTAGAGCTTGGCGTTGAGGATTTGGTTTCTTGCACAGATGAACCAGGTGGAAGCCCCTTGAGTTGTTTTCTGGAGAACAGCACACTGTGCTCAGATTAAAGAACTGTTTAAAGAATCCTACAGTACTGTATATCATGTTTTTTTATTTAACCTTTATTTGACCAGGAGAGCCCGATTGAGATTAACAATCTCTTTTTCAAGAAGACCTGGCCAAAAATAAAAACACAGAGATACAGACAGAAAACACAAAAGAAGATCAAATACAATAAAAAAAACAGACACTTCTGGGTAACCAGGTAAATTCAATGTATTTTCTTTCGTGATGAACACTACTATCACTGTAATACTGCTGGTTCAGTCCAGGACTGACCTTTGTCCTGGATCAACTAAACACTGAAACAGGCTGCGCTTGCTGTAACCTGTCCTCATACTGTTCATTCTTCTAAGGCACATCCAATATACATGACGGTGGACAAAAAACCCAGTAAAAAATAAGTTTATCTGAAGTTAATGTGAGGCTTCGGTTACAGCCTTTTCAGTACAACAATCCCTCTTCTCACTATCCTCCACTGCAGACTGTAACGTACTGATCTTCAGCCTCATATTAGCTAATGTCAGCCTGTCTGTCTGTCTCTCTCTCTACCTGTCTGTAAGTGAACATGTTGTTCAAGTGTGCGCACATCCTCCCTCCTTGCATCCAGCTGGATCTTAAAGCACTCTCATATTCAGACCCTCCACAGCAGACTTTGTGATCATAAGAAATCTTCTAATCTAATATAACAAGAAATGTAACTAATCTTTAAATTATTTGCAAGAGCTTGTAGTTATGAACTGTCCTCACAAACCAATGTTGAAATTGGGAAGATGCTTTCAAATATGACTGCATAAAATAGTCCTATTGAGAGCTACTATGAGTCCAGTTTAAAGAACTGCCTGTATATTCAGTGCAGGTTTGTGTGAGTTATGAGTCATAGCATTTGTGACCAATTATAGTGCAAATGTAAGAGTGATGCAGAGTGAAGACTCACTTTATTTGTCCTGAAAAGAGTGGGCCCTTCCTGTAAGCAGCGTTACTGTGATGTTACCAAAGATGGAAAAGAATTAGAGCAATGCACGAATTTGTTTATGTTTGTACTGAGTCTGCTGCCATAGGTGGGGTTCACTCCAGCACGACCGCCTCTGCCTCAGGACAGCAAGTTGATTCTAAATGTATAATATTTAGAATGATTTAAATGTATTTTATCAAAATGCTACATTTTTACAGTGATACACCAAATGTAACTTTGGTAATTAATATATTTATGAACTCTGCAAAAATATAGAAGCCTAAGCCAAGTAAATCTTTGAATGTTCTAAAAATACAAATTCATGCAACTCCTTCTCAGTACAAACTAAACCCTCATTTCAACACCTTTCATTGCTTACGCTATATTTTGCACCCTATATTTCTTTCCTAGCATTCCAACTTCATACTCCTCCAGCGGCTCCTTCATATTGAGAAGTTAAGCCGGTAAATCAGCATCCATCAAGCAACACTGTTCATCTCCTATTGACACACGAAGCAACACTGTTTATCTCTCCACAAATTGCCTTCTCTAGTTAATATCAGTGTTGTATATTTATAGTGATGGCAGAAAGCAGCACAAAACTGTACACTATGCAGATATTTTTATTTACTCAAATATAATATTACACAGGAGCCCCATGAGGAAGCCCTCAACATGAAACATGTTACCAATAGTGCCACTATGTGGTCAGTTATAACTCTGATGTTCACACCCTTTTACTCCCACACAATAACAGCTGGACACACAGTTGCATGTTTAGACTGATTAGAGTTGTTCTATATGGAGCCAGAACAGTGACAGTTACATTTGGCAATGAAAAGAAAATTTAGCTTGGAAAACAAAACATGAACTAGATATTTCTTTACATTCTGATGTGTTTTTCAATGACAATGTTCAGATTTTTTCTTCATGTCACTATTTTGTAAGTGTTTCTTTTCCAATGTCAGTTTATCGGTTCAATGTAACTGACAGGGGAACTCTGCCAGACTAACATAAGGTCAGTTAAGCTGAACCCTGCGCGGTCCTGTGTGAGCAAACAGCGGCAGAGAGACAGATTTGCTGTTCAAGAGTCCCGGTAACCTCGTGGAGGACATCACTGTAGGTTTGCGGTAATACAGAGACTTCTGAGCATACAAGAGGGTGGCTGGTTCATATGGAAGGCCAAAAGGACCAAAAGATCTACTTTGACGTTCGTCTTAAGACGTTCATTTTTGACGTCTTAAGACATTTGTACCGTAAGGCTTCCATACTATTGTTGGCATCAACATTCCCTCCCCTCTTTTTACATAGGGGCTGCGTTGGGCTGTACTATAGCTACGCTGTGTTCCTGTGGGCTCTTACAAGTGGATACGTTTGGTAGGGATGTGCGGATCGATCCAAATATCGATACTATCGACACCAACGTTGGTATCTGTATCGGATCAATACTAGCGTGATGGGAATGATACTTTAATTTCAGTTTTTCTCCTCTACATTCAGTACTTGCTACCGTTTCATCAAAGCATGTCTGAGTGCAAACGTTGCTCCTTCGACATCGTTAATGCGGGCTTTGCTCTTCCCCCTCCTCGCTGCTCTGTTGTGTTTGTTGTCATACCGTCACGTGACTCAACAGCGCCAAGAACACACACATCAGCTGGTGGACTGCATTCTGTCACAGAATAGTTCTCTAAAATAATTTAAGTTTTAAAACATTTGTTCTTCTTTAATCATTTTGTGCACTTTTTTGTTTATTTAAAAATATGTTCACGATGTTCAATGTAATGTTCACAGTTACATTAATTACAGTAATTTAAAAAAATGTCTAAAAACTCTAGGGTTTTAACATGCACATGATTAACTAGTTAACAGTGGAAATCACAAAAATCATTTAGTGGTCATAAAAATGTTTCCAGATTTAGAATACTGACAATTCATTCACCTCATAAATCATGGTTTTATAAGTAAAAAGTATCGGTATCGGCAATACTGGCCCTGTATTTACTTGTATCTGATCGATAACAAATTTTTGGGTTTGGGTTACCTGTCATGTGTCTTAGGCAACTGTGATTTACTGTTTGGGGAGATGTAGTAAGTCTATTGTAAAAAAAAAAATTAATTTGTATGTAGGGTTTCCCCTCAGAAACTGATGAAGTGGTAGCACCCAATTTTTAATGTCTCAAAACATAAAAAAATGAACGTCTTAAGATGAACGTTGAAGTAGACATTTTGGTCCTTTCGGCCTTCGATAGATTCAGGAACAGTGAAGAGTGATCTCTAATTAGTATGCAGATTATATGTGAATCCTGCTCCTCTGGCCCCTCCCCTAAAACTCCTCCTTTCCGATGAAGAGGAGGATGAAACACAAAAAACTTAAAACTGACAAAAAATGTAACTGTCACTGTTCTGGCTCCATAGGTCTCTCAATTAAATAATTAATGTTTGAATTGAAAAATTTCAAATAGTATACACACTAAAGAAATAATACATGGCTGGCAGGTGTCCAATGGAGACATACTATGTGCCTCATGCACATAGTACATGCATAATGTTCTTTTACTCCCACACAGTTAAAGCTTCCACTTCCAACAAGTTGAGCATATTTAGGAAATTGGTGCTTGTATTCACCTACCAGACTAAAGAAGTAATACCTGATACACAGTGAGGACGTGCTCAACACACGTGTTATCGATAGCGCCGGGCTCGTACACTCAATGTGTCGTGTCATTTCAAAATAAGGGCCTTTTTGATAATCATTTTATTTTGAAATGGTAACTGGAAGAATCGCGGGTTGATTCCGACCTCTGACACCGTTGCCACGGGAACACCGTGACACCGGGGAGAAGCGGAGTTGAGTGTTAACAGCATGGCGGCGTTAACGTCCATAGACTCGGTGCGAAGGAAAATCCAAACACTGCAGCGAGCGGCGTACGAGGCGGAGGACCGGGCCGAGCTGCTGCAGGAGGAGGCGGACATGGAGAGGCAGGCCAGGGAGAGGGTAACTGTCTGGGACCCGGGGCTTCATGCACCAACTTCTTGTTCAAAAACACCATTTATTAGATGTAGAACCGCGCTTAAAGAAATATTGAGTAGCCTAAACTAAAGTAGCAGCTTTTAGAAGATGATGTCAAAATAGATGTGCTTGTTGAGTAAGCAGGCCAGGCAAGAGTCTACCTGAGTGTCAGGGACCTGGACTGGGGTCCCACATTAACCACATCCATCAACACAGTGTGAACTGCTCAAGTAGTGAATCTGAATTAAGCTTGAAGGCTTGCAGTATGGATGTTGTCGTATTTATCATTTTGAAGCTTTAATAGTTGAATAAATATCAAATCAAACAAAATTGTTGTATTGATTATGTATTTTAAGTGAATCACTGATGTATAGATTGTTTCTGTCTGCTGTTCTATGAGCCTCCATTATGGCTCTTATCTATAGCTTGTGTGTGTGTGTGTGTGTGTGTGTCCCTACAGGCTGAGGCAGAGGTGGCATCTCTAAACAGGCGTATCCAGCTGGTGGAGGAGGAGTTGGACCGAGCTCAGGAGAGACTGGCTACTGCTCTGCAGAAGCTGGAAGAGGCTGAGAAGGCTGCAGATGAAAGCGAGAGGTGAAGGATCACAACAGCTACCAAAGACACTAAAAAGCACAGTTTTCTCCTCATGACCTCCTCTCTGTGTCTGCTGTATGTATATTGCTTTAAAACACATCTACTGAAGCAGGTGTTGGCTGTTGAGAGGCAGTGGGAGAAACAGAACAAAGCATGTGACTGAACCGTAGTACTATGGTGAAATACTACCTTTTGTAGTATGTCTGCTTGTGATCATTTGATTAAATGCTAATTTGTTTAAGAATATGCACCATGTAAGAATAATATCAACTGAAATATTAACGATTTAGCTCTTCAACACAGTTTAATCTCCAAACATTCAGGACTTTGACTTAGGTAGATGTTACAGTAAGCCACAGAGCGCCAGTACTGAATATAATGCCACATGTAGCAGAGTTTGTGACTGACTGCCCATTGTTGTCTGCTCCTCTCTTCATTCAGAGGAATGAAGGTCATAGAGAACAGGGCCACAAAAGATGAGGAGAAGATGGAGATCCAGGAGATGCAGCTCAAGGAGGCCAAACACATCGCTGAGGAGGCCGACCGCAAATATGAAGAGGTCGGGGAATCACTGCTTTCTCCTGGTCTTTGCATGATGCCACAAACACAAGCTGTGTGCCAGTTCCACATGACAAACTAAGACTACACAGGTTCTCACTGGAAATTGACTTAAAGTAAGACAATTAGGGCTGCTATGTAAACAAAGCCCAGGTGATGTAAAGGCAAATTCATGTAAAGGCAATTTGCAAGAAATAAACACAAAGATGATTTCTGTTCATTTAAATGACTCTATGACTTGGACAAGACTTGAGACTTACTATGACTTTGTAGGACATAGTATACACAAGTAGTGCAGTATGTAGCATAGCATTGACACACAGTAACAGTGGTAGTGTCAGTGAGGATGCATGCTAAAAGTTAGCGTAATGACAGATCCTCTTTGTAAACAGTGTAAGTACAGTTAGGAGTAGTCAGCTGCGTGTGTGCTGAATGTATGCAGGTGGCACGGAAGCTGGTGATCCTGGAGGGGGATCTGGAGCGCTCAGAGGAGCGTGCTGAGGTGGCCGAGGCGTAAGTCAACACCTGCACCATGAAAACTCACACTGACACTGAAGCCACTCTACATTATTAATGTTGTCATAGTAGAGATCATGTGATCACTACGATGACAACATGTGATCGTACACGTTCACTTTGTCGTTGATTAAGTGATTAAGTGTTGCTGCTGACGGTGGTGGGACCTGTAAGTGTTGCATGGACTCATAAGTCACAATTATTCTCTTAACAACTGCATCTAATGATCGATTCATCTGCTGATTCCCAGTTCAATCAACGGATTCATCATTTGGGTTAGAAGATGTCAGATAGCTTGTTTCATCTGACAAAGCCAAAGAGTTCAGTGTTATAGAGCAGAGACGACTGTTATCCTCGCACTGTACAACATGACCGTTGTCTTTCATCTAAATAACATTTATCTTTTATAATATTTGTTCACATCTTGTCAATTCTATATTTTCTATTAATTTATCTTTATATTTCTAATTCTTTGTTTATTGTTCGACACCAAATTCCTTGGTTGTGAAAACCTCCTTTGCAGTAAACCGGATTCTGATTGGAGAATATGTTTGGCATTTTTATGAAATAACCTAAATGATTAATCAATTATTAAAGTTGTTGTGGATTTATTTCCGGTTGATTGACTAATTGATATTCACCTAATCATTTCGGCACTAGTGCAAAGTACTGTGTTTCTGTAGCATCATGTAGCCATGTGTGGACGTAACCATGCACTATATCAGAGACTTGGGTGTGTGACTGGTGTTCTTGTCTTGTGTGTTTTCATGTTATGCACGTCTGGACACACCACCACCGCCTGTATGGGACTTGTTATTGTTTTATGGCTGCTCTGCCCACTGTCCCCCCTCACCCCCGACCCCCCTGGACTAACCCCCGCAGGCGAGTGAGGGAGCTGGAGGAGGAGCTCAGGCTAATGGACCAGAATTTGAAGTCCATGATGTGCGGAGAGGATGAGGTACTTGCTGTACGAACTGCACCGAGGTCTAATTCTGACCTGCTGCCTTCTGCTCCTCTGACCTGCAGCCTCTCAACCCCTCTCTCTGTCTTCTGTCTAACCTGCACTCACCTTCCAGCAGTACTTAAAGAATAACTCTGCTGGTGGTCGTTCTTCTTTTTCTTGTCAACAAATCACAGGCCAGAAAGAATGAAAAACAATGAACTGATTCAAGCACATAGGTGTAGTTATTACAAGTAGGGGGCACAATGAAGTTAGAGTTTTTGAATACATTTAGATTAATTTATAATAGCGTTATCTTTTATTTGTTTTTACATTTATTGTAGCAGTTTGCCTTTGTTAGACCAAGACGTAATGAATCAAACATGTCTGTGACTGACCGTTTGTGTTTTTAGGTGAATGTTAACTGTAAGTCAAAAGGCTGTTTTTCAGCCCTGGGTAATGTCTACAGAGCTCCCTTTCAGACCATGTACAGGCCCAACAATCTCATGCAGCACGTATGTAGCCTGTGAGGCGAAATCCAGGGCTAAAACATGATGTTGGCTCCTGACTTCTCTAAAACAATGCAGCTGGACAGTCAGAGGATACTGAAGAGGCTTTAGTGAGAACATCTAACTGAAAACGTCAGGTGTTGCCATTGGAAACGACACCTTTTAATGTATCTACTAACAAGTGTTGTGTGTGTATAACAGCCTGATATATCTGTTGTCCACAAACCATAGTGAACTTCCGCCTTCTGTTCCAGAAGTAAGAAAATGGCGGCTCACATTTAGAATAATGTAAATAAAAATCTAAATTCTCAACAGTGTGCTGTGTGGTTCAAAGGTTTAGATAAGGACAGACATAATTTCCCATGAGCCCCAGACCATGGTGCCTTCTCACGGCTTAACAGTTTTTGAGCTTTTGAGCTCTAACAGCAGGTGCTGTGGGGGATGGTGATTTGTCTTAGAATGTGTAAATTACCTCAGGTACATGTTTCACAAAGAAACAGTGAAGGAGCTACAGATGCTCGTGTGACAGGACTGTTAAAAGCCACACTGCTGCGTTGGGTAACGTGTTCTGATTGACGCATTGTTGGTTTGGGGCTGCAGGTTTGCTGACAGCTTAATAACAGCAGATTTATACTTTCATTTGTGATTATCTAGCTTTTGACGGCTGTTATCTGCCGTCCTTCCAGGTTAGGTTCCTGACTGCTTTTACTCTCCTGCCTATATTTTCCCTTTAAAACCCCCTGTGGCATTTTGCTCACACCCTCACTTCCTGTCTTACTCAGAGTCAGACACAAACAGAGGAGTTTCCTGACAGACATCCGTCTTCTGTCTATGAGTAAGACAGACAGAAAGTGTTTAGAAAAATGTTGGAGTGGTCCTTCCAATGGTGTCTGGGTTTGATTTCCTCTGCTGTCCTACTCTTCAAATCACTGCTCTTCTCTTGCTTTTCCTCTTTCTTACGTTGCTCAGTAAATCAGGTGACCTTGAGGAAGAGTTGAAAAATGTCACCAACAACTTGAAGTCACTGGAAGCCCAGGCTGAGAAGGTACAGTAGGAGCTGAGTTCGGCCTCAGGACTGGCCAGTCAGACTCTGCATTGTATATGCTGTCCACACTCATGTATGAAGTGTAGTCTGTACAAAAGAAAAGTGACGTAAAACAGTCAACAGTAACCTGCAGTAGAGACACCGTGTTAATAATAAAGCTAACAAGCAGCCTCACGTATGTTAGCATTCAGAGAAAAGTATCAGGTTTTCTAAGAGGACAGAATAATTTTTATCCACATGGGCACAAGATAGAGATAGTTGGAGTTTTGCAGGATCCTGGAAATACCTTGAAAACGGCAGTAAATGTTGTTAAACAACCTTCTGGGTTTTTCAAAGATTATTGGACAGAAAAACCCAAATGTACTGTAATGAACACACAGGAGGGACCCAATATCTGTAGTTAATATGGTTGAAATGCTCTACAGCTTAATCTTAACATCTTACTGTTTCACACCAACTGTGCATAATTATCCTACCTGCCTTTCTTGTCTGTCTCCTTTTGCTAAACTAGTACTAGTACCATACTCATAAATATATTTTAATTGCAATTTTGTGTTTGGATTTTAGTACTCACAGAAGGAGGACAAGTATGAAGAAGAAATAAAAGTTCTTACTGACAAGCTGAAAGAGGTGAGATCCTTTCTGTCTCTGTGTCATGGTGCTGCTGTCTCTGTTGCTTCCTCCTCCATATGAACAGGGAGACAGTGTTAATGCTGTGCTGTGGTTTGTGTCCCAGGCTGAGACCCGTGCAGAGTTTGCAGAGAGGTCTGTGGCCAAGCTGGAGAAGACCATTGATGATTTGGAAGGTATTCAACACTCACCTGTTGTCTCTGCCAGTTCTTCACTGACACCACTAACACGTCCTGCTGTGAATACTGTTTGACAAACAAACTGCTCCACTAATCCTGCATTGGTGACTAGCTGGACAGTTGTGCTGTGTCCTGCAGTTTGGACATGTGAAGCCATTGATATTGGGAAGGACCAAATCAGATCTAACTCAGTTATGTTCATGAGGCTCAGCACTCTCTCTGTGGCCTTGAGCACAGTTACACGAGGACCTGTGAAGGCTCAGGGTGCTCTCAGACATGACATGTAATGCTCAGATGGTGCTGTCCTTGTCTGATATACTCCAGTCAAGCATGCACAGTGTACATTCATGCAGCTGTTTTCATACTCCACTGGGTGTTACATAGGCTGATCTGATCAAACGTACTGACGGCGTGTGCAGGCCACACCTACAGATGTCCCACGAGACGTCCGTATACACCCTGACAGACAGTCTCCAGTGTACGCTTTATTATAGTACAGTAATACAGTGCTTTATGTGCACACAGTGGAGACAACAACAGAAATTATGAAAACAGAATAGAGAGTATAAATAAATAAAAAAACATCAACATTTAAAGAGCAGCCTCCACATGCCTGGAGCATCCATCCTGGTAAACAACCAGCAAGAGAGGCTCTCTGTCTGACCGAGTGACAGTCCACTGCCTGAAAAAAAGCGTCTGCTAAATGCCTAAATGTACTGTACATCTTTATATTTTACATACAAAACCCAGGTTGGTTATAAAATCCATGTTTACAGGTAACAGCAGCAGATTAAATCCTCTCTTGATAATAATCCATATCAATGGCACTATGAGAGCTCATTCACTTGAACTTACTCCACCAGACTAGACACAAGTTACTCTGTAAAAGTGTTGTACTAAAATTCACATTAGAGGAATCTGTTTAATGTACTTAAAGACTTACAAATGGGGGTTTTACCAAACATCTGATCAGCTTTTGGAACCTGATGCACTGGTGTAGATTAAACAACCTAGCTGTATATCAAGTAGTTCAAGTGCTGCTTACATGTTAATGCAAAATATATGTATGTTAATACATATCAGTTACACCTGATGTGGCTGGATGTCAAAGACATGACAGAGATGGAGGAGTGAACACACTGCCTAAAATCTTTACTTCCTTTTATTATTAGTCAGGGCTTCAGGGAGGGAAGCGGCAGTCAGAC
>JAVQJL010028386.1:0-26524 GCA_036024295.1 Nannoperca obscura
ACACACACACACACACACACACACACACACACCTCTGACATGGTATCATTCGACATCCATTAACTTCCCTTGCAGTTTATCCTTTTTTATCACAGAATAAAGTGCATGTCATATGTGCAAAGACTTTGATAAAGGGACATCAGGCTGTTTGCATTGGCAAAATATTAGACTAATGTCTGTGGGCAACACTGTATCTTGCACACATACACCTGTTTTTCTTTGCTATTCCTCTTTGTTAGTTGTAAAAGTCAGTTTTTTAAAATCATATTACTGCTTCCTGCTGCAGAGATCCAATTTGCATCCTGTTTTCGTAGGATTGGGTATTTAGAATGTATTGGTCAGTCATTACTCATTTCAGTGCTAGATGCATGCATGCTTAATTTATGAATTGCTAATAATCACTCATTAAAAATGTAACTCTTGTTCCCTCTCGTTCTCCTCTGTGTCATTTGTGTTTCGTTGCCAGACTTTTCAAAGAAGGGAATTGTTTCTTATTTGTGTGATTCGGAGTGTTCCCAGCTCTTTTCAGTGAAGTGCTCCAGTTCAAGCTGTCAGATTGAGGAAAGTGGTCCTGCCCTTAGCCTGTCACCACTGGCTTTTTGCGTAGTGGCCCACTCAGCTTGTCAGATTGACCACTTCCACCAGTCACTAGAAGTGAACTTGCACAAATGGAAAGAGCTCCTCATTTTGCAACTTCTTGATGAAAATGTAATGTCAGTAGCCTCTTGTGGAAGTTGCCTGGTGGAGAGCACTGCCCACTAGATGTATTACATACATAAATAATCGTGTTTACATTGTTATGGTGCTTACCTGAAAGTCATTCACAGATTTCCTGTATAGTATTTGACTACAGCACAATGTAATCCTCTCTCAATGAGCTAGTCTTTTGTTTAAGGAAAATTACTTTAGGGAAAGGAATATATTGACTAGATATTATTGCATCCTGCCCCAGCCCTTCCTGTTATACAATACCCATTATGAGGCCAGCTCCATGGCTGGTGCACCTGAGGCAGGGTAGACCTATTTAATATTTGTGTACACACCTCTGTGGATGCCCCATAGACTGTGAAATGCAATACATCTACAGCTATGACCTCATCTCTTTTGTTCAGCATGTCTTTTGTGAATTACTGTAAAACATCTCAATGTGTTAGGATGGGGGTTTAGATTTATAACATGCCATATCACAAACTGTAGAAATAAATGAATAAATAATCATGCTTAGTTTTTTTTGTCTTTTGCAGAGGTGCAAAAGTCCAGTAAACTCTAAAACTTTAGCAAATGAAAAAATAGGTTCGCACACAATCTCATACTTTCCATAACTGTGCAAAGTACATGTGCTGTGATGAAGGCCATGAAAGCATTTGAAAGCCTGGGAAATGCTAATAAGTGTTAAGACTGTTTTATCAAACATACGTGAAACATAAACTTTTTTTGGGGGGGGGGGAAAGGAACACAAATGTTTGGTCTATTCTATCCCTGATTTTTCTTTTTTTATTTGCTGGAATTGAGTGTATTTAAGTGCAAGAAAGGCAGGATGCCTTGAAGTTTTGATTGTTACATTTAAATTTAAAGTGCACTTGAGCTTGTTCAGCATGGTGTAAGGCAGTCCTCCACTTGTAGCTGTGAATATGCAACTTGTACTTTGCTCTTCTCTTCCAACGGCATAATTAATTACCCGACTGAGCTAACGTGCCGCTGATACTGAAGAGATAAAGAAACCATGTAGAATAGGATGTTTAGCTTGTGCTATTTCAGGATGAGTCCATGTGTTGGAGTTTGTACATGTACATTGGGTCAGCGGGACAGATTTTATTTGGTCTTCAGCTTTCTGGGACAGATTGGTCTCTGTGGAGACTTAACTCTCTCATTCTTTAACACACACACTTACTTTGCACTCCCACAGTACCTCTGCATATAGTATGCAATTCTTTCACCCTATTACTGTCTGTCCTTAGATACTTGACCTATTAAGCCAGCTTTTACCCCAAAGCACAAAGGCGTGTGCATGTCATTTTAGAACATTTAGGAACGGCTCGTCTGCTTCTGCATCTGTCTCTGCGTCCAGGAGGCTGGCCTGAAAGTGCTGAGTCACCCTGAGGGGAAACACAGCAACACACTGGCAACATGTGAGAATACAAGGAACACAGTGTTGTTTTACCCCATTATGTTTCCTGTCAGGCTACACTGCAGAAGCACGAAAATGTTGCCAAAACAAAGCTGGAGAATACAGGAGAGGCAGCGCATGCAGACTGTCACGATGAAGGTGGTTTACTTTACCTTTGGTTTGGCCACTCACGTTCAATAATCAATCTCTTGCATTCACATAACTTGCCTTGTTGAATTTCTCTTTCACTTGCATTCTGTTTTTCTCACTTGTGTATCACACACATTCTGTTTATACCCGACATTACTATGTGTCTGATATTGTACCTTAATGACCCTTTACTCTGGGTTACTCCTGGCACCTAATAGCCAAAACACGAGGTTGGTACCGAATAAATGATTAAACTCTGTCTTAAAATAAAAGTGTAATTTTAGTGGCACTAGTAACATTAGCCATTCCAGTAATAATCATATAGCAGTTATTTGTACGAATCCGTTGCTAGCAACCATGAGATATGAGTGTGCTGTATTGGAGAAACGTGGGTGAATAATATTGAAGAAATTCTATCTTCATATTAGAAATTAACATTAACAGGAGGTACTAACTATCTTGTATGTTTGGTCATGTTGTTACGTAGTTTACTTCAGTACACCATTGACTTTCATGGTGTGGTTCTATGTCATGGATTTACTTTTTCTCAGTGTTTTGTGGGTGTAGGTAGAGGGTGGGGAAAGTGTAGCCTCTCATGGAGGAATCGCTGAGTTTTACTCAGGTGTCAAACTGTCAATACATCTATGGATGACTATGCAGATTCTTTTGAATGAGAAGTCATTAAAACGTTGTCAGTGATGTCTCGGACTCTCTTTCTGTCTCGTTTCCCAGTTTGCTGATAGTGTCTCGTTTATCTGTTTTTTCAGCGTCTTACTCCCAGTACAAATCGGAGGATGGCAGAGCGTCTTCAGCCACCCGCCCCGGCTCCTCGGGCTCTGGGCAGACCTACACACCCAACCTGACCCCCACCCCTACCCCCACACCGACTCGCACCACCACCAGCAACAGCCCCAGTAATAATGCTGCCACCAAAACAGGTAAGTCCCACTCTGGCATACAGGGAAGTATCTCTTTCATGTTAACCCCTTCAGCCAAGAAGTAGAGTAGTTTACTCTGCTGTTTAACACTTGTGTTTCAGACTCGTTACTCTTCAACAAGATTGACGAGAAACAGAGATTAGCCCGTGAGCGTCGGTGGGAGCATGAAAAACAGAATGGTGTGTATTCTTACTGTGTGTGTGTGTGTGTGTGTGAGAGAGAGAGACTGAAAGTAAACTGTTCGTGTATAGAAGGCTTTAAATACGTCCTTCACTTTCTTGTTTGTCTTTCCCGCAACACATCACGACTTAACTCGGTTGGTAGCTGTGGTGAAGTGCCCGTTTCTCTGGTTGTTACATAAAGTCTAGGCCAATGCCAGGCACCCCCGTTACCATGGCACCAATGTTGCATAATGGGGCAGGCCATGGGACAGGGTTTAGAGAGGCTAGTGTTTTGAATGTGTGTTTTTGTAGAAGTGTATGTGAGTGACATACCACAACAGATAGGTTTTAGGGAGTTGTGGCCTGTCTGTTTGTGTTTTCTTTGCTAAAGTATGTTTAGGTTCATAGTATTGTACAGTGGCCATACCTCTGGCCCCAGCTGAGGGGCTGAGGGATTTGCTTTGTATTGAGAGCTAAAGCCTAGTCACATGGTCTACAGCTGACCCATCACACTGCTGCTATAAGCCTGTGTGTGTGTGTGTGTGTCATGTATTTGTGCTTTTGATTATATTATTGTTTTTCTTTATTTTTATGTGACCACGTGCAAAACCACGTCATCAATAACTGTATGTGCACGCACCATGCCTCAGCTGTCAAGGAGGCCCAGTGGCAGGCACGTGAGGAGCGAGCCAGGCAGCACTATGAGAAGCACCTGGAAGAGAGGAGGAGAAGGCTGGGTGAGCAGAGGATAAAGGAGGACAAGAGACGGGCTGCCGTGGAGGAGAAACGACGGCAGAAACTGGAGGAAGACAAGGTCGGACCCACACAGCCCTGTGAACACCTGTGCCTTCTGATCTTTGCGTGCACACCTTCACTACAGGATCTGAGTGCAACATAGATCTCATGAACGGGCTGAGAAATATCTGTTTTTAGTGAACCATTTACACGCTCTATGCCCCTTCCCTCTTTAGTCAGGTGGAGTTTGACCTTGATTGCCAACTCCAATATGCACACTTATTTGCAGATTTTACTCACTCCCAACCTCTACCGTCTATCTATCTGCTGTCAAATGAAGGCAAAATGCTGCAAAAATTCTTTAAAAGGAAGAATCTTTCAAAAGAAATTGTGTTCTGCCTTTATTTAATGGGGACAGTAGGGATACAGACAGGTAATGCAGGAAAAGAAAGGTCCCTGGTCGCAACTCTATTCCTAACCACTAGGCCACCAGACTATTTTTTTACCGTGCATTTTGGGAATATTTTAGGAAGGTGAAGTTCCATTGGGCCACAAAGATTTTTTGGCAGTCTAGAAAAATGTCTTCACTTCCTGGGTACCACAAATTCTCATTCTCATTCAAATTTGAGATGAACTGATCATTTTAGATGTATCTGCCAGGTACCTTTATAACTGGCATGCACAAAACACACTTCATGGCAAGTGTCCATTCAGAGCAAAACATTGTTCTAGTCTTACAGCAGTATTTGGATGTTGGGACGTTGTTTTTTGACCATGTTGTTGTTTTTGTGACTGAAGGCCCGTCATGAGGCGGTGATACGTCGGACGTTGGAGAAGAGCCAGAGAACCAGACAGAAGCCCAACCGGTGGTCTTGGGGAGGGGCACTGCACACAAACACTCCCAGCACACCAGCCGGTACATTGACACACATGCCTACACACAGTCCCTGCAGAAACTCTCTCCTGCAGTCATTACAGTCTCCCAGTTGATTTGATCATTTTTGAAAGTATTGTTGAGCCACTTTACCTCCTGAACGTACCAGTGCTTTCAGGGTTATTGAAACCTTTTGATATCTCATCTCCCTGATGTGCAACATTATGTCTCTTATGCCTGCCTGCCTCTGCGTGTCAGTATTGTTCTGCCATGTTTGTATTTGAACTTTTCAGATCCCCTGCCCTCTGTTGTTACTGCTGACTCATACCCTGCTCTGCCTCTCTCTCTCTCACACTCTCTCACACACACATACTCTCTCTCTCTCTCTTACCCTTTCTCTCTTTTGGATCTCCCCGTCTCCTCTCTGCTCTTTTTTTTTCTCTGCCATTGTCCTTTCCCCTCCTGGTCCAGGTTTTGTCGAGTCGGCTTTCCTCTATCCACTCGACCTTGCTGGACTGGAGCACATGCAGAGTGCTTTCAGTCTCTACCGCAGATATGGAATGACCTCCCAATGTGAATATTACAGCACTGTGTCAGTTAGCCAGCCAGTGTTAGACCACTGGCTCTAGCACTGTTTCTGTACTGCACAGTTTTAGCTCACTGGTATTAGTGTAAATGTAGGCCAATGTGAACGGCATGATCAGTGTTTGTTGTTTTATTTGCATGTAGCAATCCAGTTTGTCACTCGCACTCATATCCCAAGACACAGGATCATTCATTCAAACCATTTTAGCTTAATTTTTAGATTAGATGACACAAGCCATTTAGCACTAATTCATTCTCTAATAATTTCCCCCCTTAGCAACATGTTAGTAGTTTTTCCATGCTGGTTTAACCAAAATAGAATAGATTAACCCTTCAAAGAGAGAATGCTGGCTTCAGCTCTCTCTTTCTTCCCCTCGGTCTCTGTCTTTAAGTCCACCTATGTGATAAGCCCTTAATTTGCTTTTATCATGTTTTTTTCTTTGTTTCTAGATGCTGACAGGCGGTCAGTGTCCACCATGAATTTATCCAAACACTCAGACCCTGTTATTACCAAGCGCCTCTCGTACTCCTCTGCCACACTGCTACACTCACCAGACCGAGGTAATGAACACGCACACACCAATATTATTCATTTCAGTGTCCACTTGTTATGGTGTTCCTTTGGCTGCATCTTATGTCATTAGTGTTTGTTGTGCGCTAGACTCTTGACGGTCTAAGCGTTTGTTGTTTTTATTTTATTTTCTAAATGAGATTTGCAGGTACAATGACATTGATATGGACAAAAATGTGTTTTAAAAGAATATGTGTGGGGAAATAAATGTATTTGCGAAATGGATGAAAAGGTCGGTACCACTCCCAGGTCTATGTTGCAGACAGTTAACTTAATATAAACACTGGCAACAGGGGGAAACTGCTAGACTGGCTCTGTATGAATGTAACAAAGGCACCCTACCAGCAACTCTGAGGCTTCCTAATTAACACGTCATATTTTGTTGGTTTAATCTGTACAAAATTCAAAGTATCAATGACAAGTTGTGGTTTTATGAGAGTCTTGTCATCATCGTGAGGTTGCCAGTGAGCAGAGACATCACGAAGTCCCTGCGCCTAGACAAGAAATGGTCCCTCTAAAACCACTACCTGTCATTTTTACATTTAAGCTTTAAAAAAGCAAGATACAATGTCTTAATTAGAGAGTTTATAGGTGCTAGTAGGTTTATTTTGTTACCTATGGACAGAACCAGGCCAGCTTTTCCTTCCTGTTCAGTCTTTGTAACAGGCTGCTAGCTGTATCTTCATATTCAATGGACATATATGGGAGTGGTATTGATCTGGACTTTCTGCAAGAAAGCAAATTAGCATAAATCTCAGAAAATCTTTGAAGTATATATAAAGTATATATTTTTAAAGTGCTAATATAACAATTAGATCATGTATTTTTTGATGTTCATATGTTGCTGACAGGCTTACAGATGAGAACTGCCTCCTCTCCTGTCATTAACAAAGCTCAGTCCAAACCCCGCCTACACCAGGGAAAGACCACCCAGCACAAAAACACAGGTGTTTTCTGGGAATTATTTGGAGTTTGGTCCCTCATATTATATGTTACACACTATGTTGCTAAGCAAAAAGCTCATGGGCTGGAAACTGTTGAGGAAAACCAAAAAGGATCGGCATTGCGATTGCCCTGTGTACTATCTCAGTTGAATTGAAAAACATTGATTTTCCTTTAATAGAAGAATAGAGAAGTCCCACTTTACAGAATGATGATGTGATCTGCAATATTTACAATGTCATAATCAAATCCAGTGTCCACACTCGACTAATGGCACATGTACTATATATGTGCATGTATTTGCACTTCTGTGTTTCATCTGAGGGATCAAGATTTTTTTTCCCCCCCTAGCGTGACCCCTTTCTCTAATCCACTCTAGGATAATCTTTTTGTTTTTGTGGGAACACTGTATGCTGTTTTTATCCCAGCTGTAAAAAGAAAAGACACCCACATTTCAACAATCGGACATGCACATAATTACAAACAGAAAAAGTAATTGAGCCAAGTTGTATGCTGCCAAGACAAAGTCTTGACACTCAAAATGGACACTGAGAAACATCACACATGTACTGAGTGTAACTCGACCTCTGAAGCCATTCACTGCTAGAATACAAAGTGGTGTAGAGACATTCCTTTGCGCAGTTTCCAGCCCAGTTGTATCTGTGCCCCTCACTCTGAAACCTGCGACCTTGTACTCTGCTTCATTATCAGAGAGAGCAGTGCTGCATGTTTTGCCTGATAAACTGTCCTTTTGTCTCTTTTAAGTGGCAAATCAGGTTATCATGAAGACTAATTAACTGTTGAATTGTCCACCTCTGGTTATTAGGTTATACATTACATATACAGTATGCAAACATTTCTACCTAGGTACCATTGCATAAATTACTTTCAGCACTTCTGCATTGTAGCACTAAATTATTTGCCAGATTCATTCAAAGATGTCTTGAAGCAAGCTGAAGTAAAGATTTCCTTAAAATGCAGTTGAAATATGTCCTTTGTTCTGCATTGTTTATCTGAATGCTCTCCTCCCTGTGTTTGCTCTTGGTTTGTGCTTCACTCCAGGCTGTTTGCTTCCTCTCATAATTAACAAAATGGTGCATGCGGGTGTAGGTGTAACATAGCTGCCTGTGCATGGTTACCACTTCACTCTCGCCTCCACAGCTGTGCAGGGAATGGGTAACAAATACAGCAATTATGGATAACTCATAATCTGCTGTGACTGATTGCTTAGGCTAAGAAGTGGGCAGTTAATAGTTTTAGTTATCAAATATGGTGTGTGTGTGTGTGTGTGTGTGTGTGTGTGTGTGTGTGTGTGTGTGTTCAGGCATGCGCCGTCTTCCATTGACGCCATGGGAGAGCAATGTGGTGAACCGCCTGCAGCAGCCAACACACTCCTACCTGGCTCGTAGCCGCAGTGCCATGAGTCTGTCTGGAGAGCAAACAGGTAACATATACACATCCCACATGAAAGACCTCTCCTGGCCCATATGGTCAGGAGCGAGTGGAAAAAGAGGGTGTTTACAAGTGCACACAAAACCAAGAATCACAGCTCATAGTGCTAAAAGTATTCTGTTTATATGTTGGTCTCCTGACCAGAACAGTTTCAGATGTTAATCAGATTTGGCCAGACTTAAAGCATTATACCGTCTGAAACTTCCTTCACCAGCCTGTATCAGGCACTCAAAGCTCTCTCTCTCTCTCTCTCTCTCTCACTCACTCACTCACTCACTCACTCACTCACTCACTCACTCACTCACTCACTCACTCACTCACACACTCACTCACTCACACACTCACTCACACACTCACTCACTCACACACATACACAGGTCTAAACTAGTAAGTTCAGTCAGTATTCCCCTGATTGATATCATTCCCTGTCTCCTTCTGTTGTTACCACGGCAACAGTGACTTTAGTTTATGGTGGGTGCTTGCTTGCGTGTGTGCGTGCGCGCATGCTAGATTGTTTTTGAGTTTTTTGTGCTGAAATGTGACTTAAATAATGTTAATGATTAGAAATATAAAATATTAAAGAAGATGCTGTCTGGCTGAGGGCCCCTATAATATATATGCAGTCAATTAATGTCATTTCTTTTGACAGGCTGAAATGAATGCATTGTTGAAGTACACTTCTTCTGACCTTTACTACCTCGTATTGTTGACCAGCAACTCGGGTGTGTTTCCATTGCTTAAAGGAAGTTTGTTTTTCTCCGTCGTGATTTTTGAATAATCACAATGTATTACGCTCACATACACAAGAACTCACTCGCCCTGACCTGCACACAACACACTTTTTGTTTTTGTGTTTTTCCTCAACTCACACTTTTATGTGCTCAACATTGTCTACAGTGTGTGAAGGCGCATATCTCTCCTGTGCATCCGTAACTAGTAGTTTATTGTGACTGAATGACAAATTTACAAAGTAGAGCTGCCAGTGCTCCAATGGTTTGTCTAACCATTCCTGTCTAAATGCCTTGAAGTGAACAGAACATTTTCAATATTGCCTTGTGGTTTTAAAAGTTGTCACATTTTTTCTTTTTCTCAATCTAACCTGACCAATCAGCCCTACTAAATCCCTCTCTTAAAAGCACAACATTAATTTCTTTAAGGTATAATTCCCCAGTAATGGTTGCAGTATAATAGCAGTTGTGCTTCCAATCAGTAGCACTAATGCCTTCTTTCTCTTCTTCTCTGTTTCCACCAAACATCTTCTTTTCCTTCCTCTCACTCCTCCGCTGGTCTTCCCAAACTCACGGCTTCTATCTATTAATTCATCTGACATCCTTCTCATTCCTTCCCAATTTCTCGCTCTGTGCTCCTCTTTGTCCAAACCCTTGCTGATAAATCCTCACACTGCCCTGATCCACACCTTCCTCAAAACCCTCCGAACTCCCACCTTGTGCATCACCATAGCCATGCCTGTGTGTCCTCGCTCAGTGTCCTGCCACCCTATGGGCTCCATGTCCTTCAAGGCCCTGCAGGCCCAGCCGCTTCCTCACTGCCGCAGCCATGAGAGGAGCCTCAGCAAGGAGACGGCCTCGTCTTCCTCCAAGACTGCCCGCAGGAGGACCACCGGCACAGTGCAGGTGGGTCATGTTGTACCTGCACCTGTGTTTGAATGAACATCTATAGAATATGTTCTCAATACGTAACATAACTACAGTAACAGTAACAGTAACAATACTGTCAGGTAGGCTAGGTGCTTAAAAGAGGTGCTTGTGAATGTATGTGATGGACTAAACTCTAGTTTTCCTCTTTTTTCATAATAATCTACTTGAATCTATTTACTTTAAGATGTCTGATCCTGATGTTGACAGACTAATGTCTTTGAGCTTGTTAAAGCACAAAGGTGGTGCATTTCTTCTCACACATGAGTGATTCCCTGCTTTTTGCTCCTCATCTAGTTCATGTTTTTAATATTAATGATGTCCCAGATCAGTCAAACACAATATATCTATAGAGTATGTGTGAAGCTCTGCTCCTCTCCCTCTCTCTCTCTCACACACACACACACCCTGCTGTACCCACTGTCCATCTGTCTGCTGCAGTGTCACAGCTTATGCCATTAAGGTCTTAGAGGGAGGACATCTTCTGATCTTCTGTACTTTATATTTTCACACAGTGACCCAGAGACACATGCATAGACTACAATCACATGCATAATTTAGACCCAATCCAGCATATCAGTTATACCACTGAAGTGCCATAATGTCATGATACTGTGTCCTGTAGCTGATTATGTTAGTGAGAGTTTGGTGCTCTTCATATCAAACATAGCTAATTTACAGTATTTCTGCCTCATCTAAAACAGGAGATGATGATTGTGAATTGCTTGATTTTTTTATTTCGATTATAGTTAGTGTTTATTTGACATTGGTGTCGTGGCTCTGTGCCAGAGGTAGTGAACGGCCAAAGGAAGGCTGTCTGAGTCTAATCCTGTTACTGATCATCTCCTGCTGTCAGTGGGGCACCTGGGTCTGGGAACCATCTGTACCACCTGATTTACTTTGTGTGTTGCTGAGGACATTTGTGTTAATTATATTGTTATATATGAGACATTATGCTGCTGGTTCCGGCAGAGTCCTGATTAGGTGAGGGGTGGGGGGGGAATTCCCGCCCATTTTGAAGAATATATTTGTGTCTTTTTGTTTCCCTCCATCTCCTGCACCAATAGCAGAAAGACCATGTCAGGAAGTCATGGAGCAACCTGTCACTCCCGCTGGCTCCCATTCTGACTTTGCCTCCCAAGCGCTCCTCCTCTCCAGGCAAGAAGAACAGCAGAGTGACGGCACCCTCTCCTGGCAGGTAGGAGAACACTCCCATGATGGCTGAGACTGGTGACTGATTGGAGTTTTATTGACTGATTGAGATTATTGGTAGAAGGAAGATGGTGTAACAACGTTGTAAGGTTTTGGATGTACTGTACTGTTGTGTTTTTTCATGCTTGTTTTAAAACCTTTGACTGAAGGTAAGATGGCTGTCAAGTATCAGTCAACTAGTCACTATCACTTTGTAGCCAAATGCTGCTTTTCTTCCTGCACACAGACCTCCTCAAAAGTCAGCAGGGCGCCCCCCGACCCCCAAGCTGCTTAAGTCTCCCGGGACAGAGGACCCCGGAAACCTTCGTCCTTTCAGAATCACACCTGAGAGCCCCCAACCCACCAGTTCCCAAGGAGAGGAGGAAGAAGAGCAGGTCCTCAGTCCTCCTCAGCCTCGACCTCAGCCACTGGGTCAGAACAAGGCCAGTAGTGAGCAGACAGCACCAGCATCACCAGCAGCAGCCAGCGGTTAGTCACCTCTCAAGCTCTTTTCTCACCCACATTATCATGCAGTCAGTTTACTAGATACGCTGGTCACAACTTCATTCATGATCCCTTCTAGAGAGCGTAAGCAGTCCTCAAGCTCACAAGCCCTCAGCAGGCACCACGGATCCAGAGGAGGCGAGTCGTATACTGGCTGAGAATCGCCGGCTGGCCCGTGAGCAGAGGGAGAGAGAGGAAGAGGAGCGCAAGCAACAGGCAGAGCAGGCGAGGTAACGCTGGGCTCTATGTAATTGTGTGTGATCTGGAGAGAGCGCCAGATGGACGACACTGACGGTGTGTTTATATGCATCGGTCATCCATTTGTGTGTCTGTACAGGTTCGCAAAGGAGGAGATGGCTCGTCGTAAGGCAGAGGAGCGAGCAAAGAGAGAGGAGGAGGCTCAGCGTCAGGCGGAGGAGAGGAGGAAGAAGAAGGAGGAGGAGGAGAGAGAGGAGGAGGAAGAGAGACTTCAGAAAGAGAGAGAGGAGGCAGAGAGACTCCAGAAACAGGTCAGAGAAAGTGTTCAGGTGAACTTATGAAATACCCACCGAGCAGTCTGTTGATCTGTGTGTGTGTGTGTGTGTGTTAGAAAGAGGAGGAAGAGTCTCGACAGAGAGAGGAGGCGGAGCGACTGCGGCAGGAGAGAGAGAAACACTTTCAGAAAGAGGAGGCTGAACGCCTCGAGAGAAAAAAGGTAAAGCATGTTCACACGCACACACACGCGCGCACACAGTCCTAATATTTCCTGATATTCCTGCATGTAAAAGCACCTTTATTTTCACCAGCGTCTGGAGGAGATCATGAAGAGAACAAGACGTTCAGACACAGCAGAGAAGGTAAAGGCTAAAAGGAATGTGGTTCAAATCTAACAAGTAACAATGAAGAATCTGTCCGAGTCTTCAGTCTCTTTTTATTCTTTTCCATCTCTAGAAGGTTGTTCCTAACAGGAACGGAGACAGTGCAGGTAACTTCATTACCGTCTTCTATAATCATACTTGTGTACATTCTTTTATTATTTTTTTATTATTTTAAAAATGAATAACTTTTACAGGAATATAACTTTAGCTTTCCTGCTGTATTTAGAATATATCTACTGCAGTTGCTCCCATGGTGCTGTTTCTAACTCCTGTGTTGGTTCTCTCACATCATCAGTGACGGCTGCTCCCAGTCCATCTGCAGCGACTGTGTCACAGACGCAAAAAAGCAACGGCAACAGTCGCCAACCTGACCCCAACCCAAGCCCCAACACCCCCGCACTGAGCCATTCTGACCAGAGGTACATGTCATGTCAACCGTTGCATCGATGTGAACACTGACTGTAGTCAGGGTAACAGCATTTAAACATTTCTCCTTTGACATCTTCTGTTTTTCCAGGGAGAACGGGGAGTTTGAAGAGGTGATTATACTGCCTTCACATTCCAGGTTGTCTCCCCCTGAGGGACAGGAGCAGCAGCAGCAGGAGGAAGAGAGACTTCCTGTCATAGCCTTCAGGGAGAACGGCCTCCTAAAACCTCTAAGCGGAATAGAGGATATATCAGCCCAGCAGGGACCAGGTCAATAAGCGTCCACTTTCTGCTTTGCTACGCTTTAATTTCTTAATATATTTTATTTATTTATTTGATAGGGACAGAGTAAGTTACTGAACATTATTATAAAAATGTTATAAATTATAAAAGATGTGAACATGCCTGAGTTAGCAAGAATGCTAATTTGCATCCATAGTCCCTAGGCAACACAACACTAGAGGAAATTGCTGAGCCACTGTTGAGCGACCCTGTGAAATGACCCTGATGATGCCATCAGTATGACATCCTCTGGTTTATCATCTCAGACTGAGCTTGAGACTTCAGATTTTTGCCAAAAACCTGCGTTGTAATCTTGTTGCATGGAGTTTGAAATGACCAGGCAGGGAGGGTCTAATGACACGACATGGAGTTGCATTGTGGGAAATGTAGGATCCAACGATTTTGGAGTTTGAGCCATGCTAGTGACTAAAAATAAGGATATCTCGGCCTCTGCTGCTTTGATTTTGACCATCTCCCATGTACCCTCATGTACCCCAACTTTATGCAAGTGCAACATTAAACTGACAGACTTTAACTGATTTTGTATATTGAAGCAATCAATAAGTGATGACAGAGTTGCAAGCAACAGTTGTGACCATCCTTTCCTCTTTGCTTCGCACTGTACCCTCATCGTCAGCTGAAATGGGCAGTTGGCTAAATTTACATTTGAATTTGCAGATGGTCCTATTCAGGACAACTTAAAATACTACTCAGTGTTCAATATTAATACAACATTATCAGACTAGGTGAAAACAGACATTTGACAGTAATCAAATCATCCTAGTAATTAAGTAATTTGTTCAAGAGGTGCTAGGAAGTAGTCTTCAGTCTACATTAGTGACCCAACATACAGCAGCACATGTACTAATTATTACAACTGGTGGTTAATACAAGACATGTCTCATTTATAAACTAGATGCAGGTCTTTTAGTGTACCTTAGCCTTTATAGCAACTAATGTTTCCCTTTTTTTGATGCGCTTGGTTTGTAGATGTTGCCTGATGCCCTGTTAGACCGAGATGATTCCACACGCAGAGAGACACAAAGTGACATGGTCTGAGAGAGGTAACGCAGAGCTGTTGGACTGAATGAAAGGAAGGACTCGCATCACAGCCAGACCTTTCCTAAGGGTTTACTTTCTTACCCTCCCGTGACAGAAGAGCACCACAGCCATTTCCCAAAGACGGTGCCTCCAAAGATCTTCCCTAAAGCATTTCTAGAGAGAAGTTGCGCGTCCCTCAACAAGCTCTCTGGGGGAGCAGATAGTCTCTCTGTCTCTGTTCTGTGTGCAGCCCCAAATACCCGTCACTCTGAAGTGAATGTCCTGAAATCACAGGAGGGCATTGAACGCCTATTCCATCGTGTGTGTGTGTGTGTGTGTGTGTGTGTGTGTGAGAAATGGGATACAGGAATGATATCAGTGCATGTTGTATTAGGACTACAGGAACGTGTCATGTAATGTAATATATTTTTGCTGTGTCTACTGTGTTTAAGACTAGAGGTTATTACTGGGGTGAGGCAGGGGCATTGGAGCATCATGGAGTTTAAGTTAAATAATTAAGAAAAAGAAAATACTGTTCTCTCAGATAACTGAGAATTAGGGTGTAAACTACTGATTTTTTTTCTTAGTTTTATTTAATTGCTGTACAGAGAAAATGTGATTCTTTGTTTTGTCCTCATCCCGTGTTTGCTTTCTGTTCAAATTGAGAACAATCTAATCTGCTTTGGCGTTAAGTCCTTCCCTTTCCTTTCATTTGTTTTACCCTTTACATTTACCCCATCAGTGCTCCACCCTACGTTCTGGATGGTAGTGAGCAGTGTCGGGGGACTCTGCTGTAGCTTAGTCGCCTTGTGTTGGGGGTTGACTTTTGTTTTGGCCTGGGGAATATAAAATGGACGTAACTAATTTGCTGGTGATGATAATTCTGAAATGATCTGATCTTTTTGATGAAGGATTTAAAAAGAAATGCTGCTAATTTTGACGTTCCTTTGCCTTACCGCATCGTAGAAAGATTGAGGTGACTTGTCGGCACTCGTTCTCGCTGAAATGAAGATATGCATTCCCAGCATGAGCTATGGCATTTTGGCCACATGCCCAAAGTCTCCAGTGGCTTCCTTTTCTTGATTTATGTTAAAAGTATGGAAGATTATGATGGAATGTTATATCAGTCTGCCTGTTATATCATAAGAGCTATGATGTCAAAGAAGTGGTCCTTCATACCACTTTTTTTTCACTACAGAAAGATTGATTCAAGTAAACGTTACTCTCCACTTGGTTTCCTTTGTTCAAATCTTGTGGTACCACCAAAATGGAAGGAACCTTCAAAAGGATGCCCCATGTTGTGGTTGTGTACTGCTGGTCTCTGCTGTTCTCAACATGGTAACTTGGCTTAGCTTGCAAATGAATTGCTCTAAGAAAAGCAAAGTGACTTTTAAGTTACATTATACATAGATATCCTATAAATTATGTTTAAAAGTCGATATATTTTACTAAGACTGACCACAAGGCTTCAAAAACTGACGAGCCCTTTACTGCAGAAGAGGGGCTGTGGGATGAGATCTCTGAACCATTGTACAACTGCTGCAGCCGTACTGTTTGTCAAGTAAATAAAACTTTTTGAATTGATTACCTATCCCCTAATGATTTTGTTCCTCTTTTCTGATCACAAATAATAGTGGGGAAGGAACCAAACTTTCAGTGCACATTGAACACATGTAATATTTTGTAGATTTATTTTAGCATAAACCAATACAACTATCAACAAACATACACAGAAAAATACTTTTTTTCTGCAAGAAAGAGAAAATGGACAGAAGAAAGAAACAAAATATTTACATTTAATCAGAAAACTGGATAGAAAAGAGCATCAAGTTTAAAGTGAGCAGAATAGATGTGCTTTTGTGATGATAACTTGTAGTTTTTCCTAAGAATTGATGGCAAGTTGGTGAAGGTCAGTCCATGCACACAAAACCAGGATGTTGGCCTGAGGTGTGCTAACATCAAGTCATGTCCACTCCAGTAGAGAAATGTCTTTTAGCACAACATTGCACCACTGGATCTCAGAAACCAACCTGTGCCAGTTTCACCAGTAGAATGTTTTAGTGAGGAAACTGGCTGCAGTGTTGAGCCAGCTTCCACTAGAATCTTCTTTAGCTGCAGTGCGGGAAATTGCTCTGTCGACTTCCCTCTCCGGGCTCTCCTCCTCCTCTGGGAGGTAGTCTGGAAGAGCTGAGTTTTGCGGCACCTTCACTCCAGATGAGTTCAGAGGGATAAAAACCTGAAAAACAATTTAAGAGGAGAAAAGTTAGAAGTTCAGTGTGAACAATTCTTGGTTTGTTCTCCCATCTCGAGGCTTCAACAAATTCAAAATGTGTGCTTTATGACCACCACTCACCTCTTCTCCTGCCTCATTCTTCACCACCTGTTGGGCTGACAACACCTTAGTGGCAGAGATGGCCGATGCCAGACTCTGCAAATTAAGAAACATCAGGGAAGGAGGTGTCAAAAATTAATTAATAACCATCAACCACATCAGTGGCTTTTACCATGCAATGATACAAATGTTGAACTATTTGGGGACATAAACTAATATTTTAACAGGCCAGTTGCTTCCTAAGCAGACACTGATAGTTGAAGTTTGTGTTTTTGTACGTTACCTCAGTAGACAGGTCTGAACGGATGCGGACTGTGCATCTCTTGGAAGCCATCTGGAAGGTGAAGCTGATCACTCCCCTGACCTTTAGAAGAGCCTCCTCACACAAGCCTCGCTGGACCTTGATACGAGGGGGAGAGACTGTGTTAGTTAACTTGCTGGCAATAATAACAATCTGTCGTGTGTGTGTCAGCCTACTTACAGTGCTGTCCAGCCCCTGGATGTGCAGAGTGACAGACTTGGCCTTCTTGTTGGAGGAGTTGATAAAGAACTGGGATTTCTTTCTCTTCTCTCTCTCAGGTATGCATGGCACAGGATTAGCAGGTGCACTCAGAATGTCGAACACCTCCTGGGCCAAGGCTGTGATGTCAACAGACAGGTCTTCCCTATATGGAGAAATATTATATTGAATGTAATTTATTGGTTCCAGACCTCTGAAACACCAACCCACAACTTTGATTTCTCCTGCGATTCAAATAAACACCCGAACACCTTTTAGGTGAAATAAACATAACTATTAGGTTTTTCCATCCACTACTAATGTATCTATGATATAGGAAATGCATACAAGGAAAAAACAAGTATCATGGAAGTTTCAACACATGCAAAGAAAATACTGTAAGAGATAGTTCAGGTAAACAAAAAACAACTTCACCTCTCAATTAGACTCTCCAAGCTCACCATCATTCCCAGTTCATTCTTCATGGTGGGCATGTTGGAAGACAACTCAGCCAAGTAGCGCAGAGTCTGAAGACAAAGGAAGAGGGAAGAAGGGTTAGTGGAAGGTTACTTTAAAAAAAGGTTTATCTGAGATCAACATTAATGATTTTTTGATCCAAAATACAACCCAAAAGATACTTTGTTAGACATCAACATGGATTATTTTATATTCTAAGCCTTCCTGTACATTACTATGCCACAATATTTGACATAACATAAAGACAACTAAATGTTTCATGTGATGGATTATCTATCACAACATCCTGTGAAATCTCTGCAAGTTAATTTTCACATAAATAGTGTATAACATTAAATATTACAAAAACTACTTTAAATTTGGAAATAAGTGGCAGTTTTGACGTAACGTTACAGAACATCACCTGAAGAGTTGCAAGTAGCACTTCTGGGTTCTGATGGTCCAGGAAGAGTACCAGCCCGGGGAGACAGCCCTGGTCCTGGACTATCACATCTCGATTCTGCGGCTCAGAGGCCAGGTCCCGAAGCTGACTCACCACTGACAGTGCATCCATCATCTTTGTTAATTTTACCAGACCTGAAAGTGAGAGAGGCAACTTAACGTTGTTTGAAGTGTGGATTTAGCCACTTTGTCCACTTTAAAGTGTGGATTTAGCCACTTTGTCCACTTTAAAGTCAAGCTCGACACTTTTGTATTATGAGAACGTTGAACAAATTAAATCTCAAAGAAGCAATAGTTATATATAACTGGGGGGGTTAGATAATGTTACGGTCACTAGAATACATTGTTAAGCTATGAACCTCAAGTCATGGTGCTAGCTTATAAACGCTAAATTAAAGTTGTCCTGCTGTCAAGTCACGGCGTTAGCTTTAACGTTGTAGCTAGCTAATGAAGCTAACCAACAAGACAAAAATAAATTTTATTTGTAGCGTTGCACTTTTCGAACATATACTTTTGTTATGGCCACAACTAATAATAATATAAATGCCCTGAAAGTGCGAGACATTTTAAATGTATTTTAATTTTAACGATGTTTTCTTACCCAGGAGAAGAAGCTGCTCGTGTACAAAAATACAAATTTGGTGCTAGGTTTTCGTGAGCCGCAATTGGTGGACCAGCCGTTGCCTACGCTGCACGGTCGCCCACTCCCATTGGCTTCTCGTACTACTTCTGCATCTACAGCCAATCAGAGGAGGTTTTGCTGCTGCGGCTTTATTTGACTTCGACTTGCTGCTGAATGCGCGTGAGCTAGGAGGGAAGCTGCATGTTCTTAGTGTTTATCTGCAGTTACAGTTTATATGGTTGGTTATTATGAATATTTCGGACACATGTAGCTACTAATGCACGTTTTTTGTTTTACAAGAAAGCGAGTCCACGGTAAGTACACGCATATTTACGCATATTCCGCATGTTTCCTGGCGTCGCGCATTAGTTTTGATGAGCCATGCAGCTTTACAGAGGGGCACACTGCGGTTCTTCTGTGTACTACCTGCTCTAACCTGAACAGAAGGTGGCTATTTTAGGTTAAAACTAAAGTAAAATCCACTATGAACCCTCCATTGTGCTGATCAAATGCGATTCCGCAGGCGATTCAGTATCCAACAGTAGAGACAGAGACAACTTCCTCCCTGAGCATCAGTTTGTGATGGCACCAGATGATACTTTGACGGTTGGATCAATAATGTACTCCATGAGCTCGTAGAATTTTTGGTTTCAAATAAGACATCCAAATGAGTTTTATTTGAATTAAGCGCCTTCGGCTCTGAAACGGGTGAAACCACAATGGGTGTTTTAACAGTTTTCCTCTCTGCTATTCAGCTGCAGGGGAAACCTGTTTAAATTCACAAATGTAACCGTGCATGATCATAAACGTGAACATTTGGTGTAGGTTGGATTTCTCCTGATGTAAGTTAGTGGCATTTAAGGATAGTTTACTAACCTATGTCAGTATAAAGCAGAAACATTACATTTATAGCCAAGGTAAGTTAATTTGTATAGCACCTTTCAACAACAAGGAAAAGAAACACAAGACAATATTTGAATAAATGGAAGAATGAAAAACTACACTGCAGCTGAAGTGCAATGCAAGATGAGAATTAATAGCCCATAATTTAATAAAATACTGCTTCTCCATGTCTAATTTGTTAGATTCAATTACCAACTTTCAGTTCTCTTTTATAGCGTGAGTAAGTGTTTTATGTTTTTGTTTCAGGTGTAAAGTATGTGACTTAGTGGCATCCACTCTGTATTGGCCTATTACCAAGTCAGTCAGCAGAAAGAGGAGCTTTGCAGTCATCAGCTGGTGCATGGAAAAAAACAAAAAAGCCCTTCCAATGTCTTTAGCAGAGGATATTCTGGATGTGCTGCGCATCGTCCTGCAGTACTTTGGAGTGCCTCCAGACATGGTGAGTGCACGCACACACACTTTTGTTATTATTATGTTACTGATTCTCAGGCTGGGATCCAGGGATATCAAGGGGCTTACTAGTTGTTTTTATGCATGCAAAAAGAAAAATAGTAGTGTTACGTTACTCACTTAAAGTGATTTGTAAGGATCTCAACTAAGGTTTTGTGTGTGTGTGTGTGTGTGTGTGTGTGTGTGTGTGTGTGTGTGTGTGTGTGTGTGTGTGTGTGTGTGTGTGTGTGTGTGTTGCCTGTAGCTGGTTCCAGTGTGGGACAGTCAGCTGTGCGGTCAGTATCGCAGCATTGTGCGGATGATTGGGACCAACCTCCCACTGGCACCTACACCACGGGTCCACTTTGAGGTACCTATTGTGTTTTCTAACCGACTGAAGATTCAGACAAGTTTATTGTGACAATAGGTTTATTGTTAAGGAGGTTCTCACATACAGTGAATTTGATTTGGTATTTGGGTGAATAACAAGTAACATAGTAAGAGAAAGAAAAGGCAAGCACTGCAAAAGTCAAGAATCATACATGTAAAATAAAAATTTACAATAGAAAATGCGATTTATATCGTAATTCTTTCGTAACATCTGTGATTATTTTTGTCATTTAGTCAGCGTCACAGTGTGTTAGCCCTCCTTGTCTATGTTTGGTCCTTAGATCCCGCTGCTCACCTATAGGCCCAGCGGTTATGTCGACATCACTGCTGACACACCCGCCATCCCCTCATTTGCCGACATCATGTGGGTGTTTGAGGACGAGGGGGACTGCTCTGCCAAGACCAGGTAAGAACACGAATGGACACAGGATGAACACAGTCAAGGCAATATTTCCAGTTAAAGCTTAAGATGAACAATAACTAGAGAAAGAAACCATATTGGCTGTTATTTAAGCAAAATAGTGGTTAGCATATTTCATAAAATGTTACCAGTCAAAGAGTACATGTATGTAGCATTGGAAGAAAGAGAGGCAGAAGCTCAGATGCCACTCCAGCTGCTCAGTCTTACTGCAGCTATCACAGTAGCTGGGACAGTAACCACCTGAGGTTGGCAGTAGAAACCTGGGTGCTTTGCTGCTGCGAGTTTTACCATGGACAGCTTTTGTTGGATTCTGATGCCAAAAACGGAACAGCAGGAGTAATGGAGTGTGTGAAACAACAGACTCTACCCAGAGGAACAGCAAGGCAATAGACAACTCAGTAAGTGTTTCTGATGGTTCATGTTTGCGTGTAGTGTAGACACCTAGCAAGGAGCTAATATATACTTTTTTTCTGTGGTCACTGTAAGAAAAAATAAAATAATAGAAGGTTGTAAGTGTAGTTGCTATGTGCCCCTTATGAACCGCTCAATGCGAGTCGTTGTTTATTGTATTAGTACATGAAACTACTTTCCTCAAGCAATCAGGAGGGCTTGCTATCTGTAGGCAGGCATAATAAATAGTTCATGCTGCCAGGTACATATAGCCAGTCTGTTCCTGGCTGATAGGAAAATACAATAAGTAACGTGGTAACTTAAGCCTGTCTGAACAGGAGAACACTTATCTGTAAAGGAAAACATTGTATTGGCCAGCAAACCTGCAGTTTTCTTTTTTTACTCCACAGGAACCATTTACCTCCAAGGAAAGGAAGTTCTGTAAATCGGGATGTGGTGAGATACCCAGGACCGGTTCACAATCAAGCCCAGAGAGGAGGCAGATTTGTTAAGCAGACGACTGATCCGGCCGCCCTGAAGAAGATCACAGCGCTGGAGAGCGAGCTGCTCAAATTACGAGCTCAGATAGCCATGATCGTTACTGCCGCTCCAGCCTCAGGTTCACATTTTGGTCTCAATCTTTTCGCAAAGTGCACGTGTGTGTTACACTGTGATTTGTATCATCAGGCAAATCTAATAACCCTTTTTGTGCCCTTTGAACGCTTTGTTAGGTCTGGCCGAGTCCCAGAATACACCAGGCACGCCTTCGACGTGTCCCCCACCTCCACCAACTTTTACCTCCACGCCTCACCGTGCTGCTCCTCCTCCACCGCCTCCCCCACCCCCTCCCCCCTGCCCTAGTTCCTCCACTGAGACGTCCTCTGTATTACAGCTGATCCACAAGCGCAGGAGGGACGAGAAAGGCCTGGACTCGGGCCTCAGCAGGGCTTTGGAAGTTAAAGGGATCCCATCCATGCTGGATGTTCTCAAGGATTTAAATCAAGTTAAATTGCGTTCAGTGGAAAGGTAGGCAGTACGATACAATAGGGATGTGCCAAATTATTTTTATTTTGTTATACTAATATGAATATCCTAAAATATGAGGATTCATGTCCTAATGTTGGAGAAGGCGCTCTTCAGTTCCCCCAAAATTTCAGCAATCTCAAAGAACTTTTCTGCTAGATTTTTTTTTATTTCATTTTAACTTTCTTTACCTTTCATTTCTCCGGTGTTACCCTATACAACAAACAACAAAGCATTTTCCCTTCCTTTCTTTGTAGATCACCAGGGGGCACACCAGTCGGAAGGAGACGCAGTAAGGGAGGTGCAGCATCACTCAGTGACCCAGCAGCTCTCATTGCTGAAGCACTAAAGAGAAAGTTCGCCCAGCATTGCCATAACAATTCCTCAGACAAAGAGAATTCATTTGAACTCTCGCCATTCGGCAGTCCAGACACACCCAAGGTTTGTTTCCCATGACACGCCCCATACTCACACAAACTTGAAAAAATGCAAAGTCGGGTTTTGGAAATAGACATCATAGAAACGCTGCTTCAAAGAAGAATGGGATCACTCGTGCGGTACGATGCCTTTTTAAAGGGGCAGAAAGTTAGTCTCACTGCTCCACAGCTCAAAAGACCTGTAGACCCTTTCCATGGCAGACATTTTGACTTGTCAAAGCAGGAAAAGTTCAATTTTAGCTGCATTTTTACCAGTCCCTATGTCTTCTGTTGCAAAGTGCTTTTTAAATTTTGTCGGCCTCTGAATCTTATTGCCAAAACTGAGATTGCGAGATTTAAGCTGTCTGCTGGTCCACTAATCTGATGCTTCTGTTCCAGGTTCCTCTCCACCCCAGACGCAGTCAGGGCCGCCTCCACCTCTGACCCTCTTGAGTAGCAACTTCTGACCGCAACATGTCAAACGTCCGACATCCCATCAACCGAATACAGCTCCCACAGATGTGCCTCGCAGATGGATTACTACTGCAGCTACTGAGTTACATTTCACTTGTATCTTTGTTTGTCTATTGTTTTGTTCATATTTGAGCGTTTATGTCCTGTGCTTTTTTCTGTTAAGTATTTCTTTGTTTTGGAGCTTTTGAATGTATATTTCTGTTTCAGCGATTGCTGTGAACAAGGGGTTTGGTACAGTCGTTTTTTGTTTGTACAGTGGAATTGTGTGTATCCAGTGTTATTCATACTGTAATGATACATTTTTAAAGAAATAATGTGATAATGTATTCTAGCAGTTCGGCACTGTAGCTCGTAGCTACCTGCCTTATTGTCTCTAAAGTCACTTTGTGAGGCCTTAATCCTTACTTCAGCTAAGTGAAAGGAAAAACCGTTGGTTTTGAGATTCAGACAGATATATTCTATGCAACTGCTGTTTCACGTTATTTTATTTTATTAAAGTGTAAAAGTGCAGTGATCGCTTTCCTGTTCTTGTTTTCTAATATTTTCAAATCTGTCCAAATCCAATTTAAGTTGAAAGTTGTCGCCTCTTACAGCATTATCGTCATTTCATATTGTTGCTTTGTGTGAATAGCTGTCACATTATTAAACAAAGTACTTCATCAAGTGATTATGGACCATGCTCCAAAACACTGGGTTCTAAAATTCCCATAATGCAGGACACAATCAGGGAAGTTTCCTCAAGATGTGCAGATGACATAAGATCATTTTCGCAGGCTGAGGAGTTCTGGTGATGAGCAAACTGAACTTCATGTGTACAATCGGTGGAGTGCTCCTGGAGTGGCTCATGTTAATTATAATCTCAAATTAATTGTAGTTTCACAGTCTTGAGTACAATTATATTAGTTGGCCCCTTAGTCTTACACACATGGATCTAAAAACATCCACATACTTTTATTAGTCATTTAATTCCAGACTTTTATTGTTTATTATGTTCTTTCATTTGTCTAAATAACTCAAATTCAGGACAAAAACTATTATGTTCTGAGATTTAAAAGACAATGCCCTTAATCAATCTTCAGCCAAGCCACAACAGAATATCCTCATGGTCTAATTCATATTTGGCACCTCAGTATTTCTGTAAGTAATTCTAGAGAAGTGGGTTTGTGGGGACTGCTGGGAGACAGTGAGCATCGGGTAAACAATGAGCTGCTTCCCCTCTGAATGGCCCATCTGACAGTTCATCAAAGGCACCCAGGAAATGGAAACACACATTGACATTTAATGCTGGGGTAGGCAAAATCCGTGCAACCTATACAAAACCTTCCGCCTCTCCCTCTGCCTGCCGCGACGTGTCTTCTCAATGACGTCCCTCCAGCGTTGGTGGCCCCGGAGGCCCCGGAGCAGAGCTTCAAACACAGCTGCAACACTGTCCAGCAGCGAGAAGCACACATGGCACTGACTCCCGGTCAAAAGTCATTCCCCACTATTTTACTATTGGCTTAAGTAGAACTTAAAGTACAATAGCACGGTTAATATAGAATATTTACCCAATGATGCCAAAAGAAAACTGCCTACCCCTCCTTTAAGCATTTAGCATCCAGAACATCACTCGACGGCCTTGTGCCAATGTAGTACCTCTCTAAAGGTGTTAAAAGTAGCAGGATTTGTTTAAACTAAAAAACAAGCTCTGGTTCTAACATCAATTTAACTAGTAGCTCTGCTGCCACACTGCCACTGGCTAATGTCAGTGGCAGTGTAAGTCTGTGGGTCCACCACTATGCTCCTGACTGAAATATCTTAACAACCATTTGCTGGATTGCAATAAAACTTTTTACAGACATACATTTTCCCCACAGAGGTTGTTGTAGGTTAACTATTTGCCCAATTAACACGTTTCTGCTGAACATTCATGATCATTTCTAAAAATGTCATTCACATCTATTGGCTCGAAATCTCCAAAAACATTTGACGATTGCTCATATATTTTTATAGGACCTGAAGTAAATGTACCTTAATTAAAATCTGAGTGTGGTCAAAAAAGAATGAAATAACAGTATTAGTATTCATGGTCTTTGTATGTATTTATGATGAATGTTGTACTTTCTTAAGTGAATGCAGAGGTGCAGTTTGTAAATAAGGTGGACTAAACCTAACAGGTTGTGGATAAAAGTAAAGTCACAAAGACAGCTTCTAAACTTGTATAACTTTAATAACTACACAATTCAGAGCACAGAACTCGAGATGCGTTTTTCCTATTGTGTAATGAGAAAGCGAGAAAGATGGCTAATTCCAGTTCCAGCTATCTGATCCACAATAAATGAGGTAATTGTTGCTGTGGTACAGACATATTCTGTCTCTGTGTGACTCGTGTTAGTCATCAAGTCATAACCAGTTAATTTCTATGTTTGTTTGTTGTAGCCACACAAGAGCCTGATGTCTTTGGTCCAGATTAAACATCTCTCTCAAAGAAAGATAGAATGGATAATATTTCTTCAGCAGCTCCATCTTCTTCATCTCCTCCTCCTCCACTATGAGAAATATAAAAGAAAGGTTTGGAGTCACTTAAAACCCACAACATTATAATAATAATCGTATATTCACTCATATGTAAAGACAATGGACAAATAATGCAAAACAAAAAAATCATATATAAGTCTATAATAATGAACTGTGAGTATCAAGTTCAAGTCCACCACTGCACCACAGCTGCAAGTCCTGTGTACTATGTATGGGGTGTTTTTCTTTTTTACATCCAAATATTGTTTTGTAAGAATGCAATGCATGAAAAACTGCAGAATGTTCCCTTGATGCAAAAAAGTGCACCAAAGAAAGTCTAATTAGCTTACGAGTTAAAAATAAAAGTGTAATTCTACATTGCTACTGAATGCATCAAGCTAGAGAAGAATAAGAGAGGCAGGTATGTGTGCCCGCAGTGGCGACTTTCCTCTGTCTGCTCTCTGATAGCTCAGCCGCTGTTGTGGAAGAATTAATTAAAGCGGTCGGATAAAATGAAACTCTAATGTTAATTTCAAAAACCATGGTGCAAAGTGGGAGGGGTGGTGTGAGTGAAATCAGATGCACAAGAATGTCAGGTTCAAGCACCTAAAACATTCATCATACACAAAGAAGAGAAGGACAAGGTTATGAGGTTTTTACTTGCAAGGAGAACAGACAGGGTACGACAAGTCACCCACCGATCTGTTCTGCAAATCTGTCTGTTTCCTTGCCTTTTATTT